>CACRXK020006078.1:0-26207 GCA_902702795.2 Paramuricea clavata
ATTTACCTGAGTTGATTGCCTTGGTTCAACAAAGATTCAATGGCGGCATAATCTGGTGCGTCGTGTTTTGTCAGACCTGCAACAAGAAACGTTGTTGGTAAATGATAAAATTTAAGTTTTGAAAGATTGTAGGAAATGTTTGAGGCAACTACCTGTAACTCAGTGTTAAACCTTCAAACATTTCTTACAAATTCTTCGTAGAATTTACTGATGCGAAATTTCTACTGTGATCACAGAAACTTTGATTGTGATGTTACCTTGCACATAGGGTCCATCTTTGGGATGTTCCCGTACTCTCATTCTGGCTGGTAAGATGTCGCGTTTTCTCTGACTTGGATTAACACGAAGTAAATCCAAAACTTGTTCATTGTAGATCTCTAGATAACTGCACGACACAATGGAAGAGTCATTTAAGACGATTTAACACCGACGGAAACTGTCCTGATTAAACTAGCTTGCTTTCAAATTCGCGCATTTCAACCGGTAAAAATCAAATAATAAATATACTGCATAATGAAAGAAAACTTTGTGGCATAGTTAGATTTTTAAAGGTAGATTTACACTGCACAACTTTTGCCTAAAACTGTCGCGTGCAACCTGCTTACAACTTGAGTTGTACTGTGTAAATCAAGCATACAACTCACCTGCGTTGTCGAAGGCGTGTGTGTGTTTGATTTCCACAGTACAACTCAAGTTGTAAACAGGTTGCATGCAACAATTTTAGGCCAAAGTTGTGTAGTGTAAATTGGCCTTAAGGTTACAACAAAGTCTATTTCCTTCGCCTTCATTTACATATTGTTAAATTTATATATTGTTAAGTTTTTTTCAATATTTGCGTCAAACATTTTAGAGATGCGTAATATAAAACCGCGCGATTTAAGATGAAGAAGTTATGCAAATTTCCATCTGAAGGCAAGGTATGTGAGTTGAGTAAATACCTGACTTCCATTCTAAATGACTCTTGATCATTGGAGTTCACTGACCCATGTTTATACAAACCCTAAATTGAAATTCATACCTAACTCTGTCAACTATTTTTTAACAAAACGTTTTTCACTTCATGGATTGGAACAAATTCAAGATCAAGCAGAACAAATGTTGCATTGCAGAAAATAACAAAAAAATTCGATCCTTCACCTCACATATTCTTGGAATTAAACCAGGATCATTCTGAAGTATAAAAATTAACATTACATCATGGTACACACGTAAAAATCTCACAACTTGTCAACAAGATTGTTTGCAACAGGCTTGTAGCAAGCTTGTCAACAAGTTGTAACAATGCTGTTATTTTATCAAGTTGCTACAAGGTTGTCACTCACAACTTGTTGAGAAATTGTTGAATTGCAGGACGATAACAAGTTGTTGGAACAATTTGTAACAAGTCTGTTGAGCTCAACACCCTTGTAGCAAGTTGTCAACAAGCTGGGAACAAGCAGTGCGAACACATCCTGTTGACCAGTTGTTGGAACAACGTTGCTACAAGTCTGCTGCAGGTTTGTGGTAGGTGTGTACCTGTGTTCCCATCATTGTGTATGTTTTTCCAGCTCCAGTCTGGCCATATGCAAACACACATGCATTGTAACCTTCACATGCAGCATCTAGTACCATTGTACCAAGATCTTGAAATACCTGTGATCATCATTGATAAAATACTTTATTAGTGATGAGAACTTGTTATGTTCCCTGCTGTATCTGTAGTATAACCAGCTCTTGTGGTGTCGTGCTCACCACACTTGCCTTTCAAGCTGGAGACTTAGGTTTAATCCTTGGTCAGACCTCTACTCAAGCTCTTACAATAATTGAGGAGAAAGAGCTACCTTTATATTGACATCAGTAAGGACATTAAAATGGTAGGTACTTCAGATCCCTTATCAATTGGGCAATAGATCCACTTACCAATGAGTTTCAGAACTCATTAAACAATAAACATCTATTTATCCCAAGAGCCTATTGTAATTGACACAAATTATATAAATGAATGATAATCACCTGTTCTTGAGAAGCAAAATGTTGATCATTCTTTGAAACAGACCAGTAGGAATAGTCATACACAAATTTTTTAAGTGAGGGTTTATTGCTCACAGGAATGTGGCTGTTTTCTACTTTGTGATACTAGAAAAAGTGAAGATGGATCTTAGTTACTGGCTCAGAAGTGCATACAGATGCTTTATGTATCAGCGATGCCTCTAATTTATTTACTCCAAGGAGAAAAAATGCCACAAAGTTTTCCCAGGGAGATTGTGCCTGGCTTCATTTTCCCAGGGAGATTGTGCCTGGCTTCATTTTCCCGTTTGTCTTTAAGTTAATGCAAGGTATACGATTGTTTTCATCGAAGGAGGAAGGGTTTATACTGACAGCAAGTTTTCCTACAAGGTGACTGGTTTACCCTGTGATACAGTAGGAATTTCTAAGTTTTGAAGGATTTGTAAGAAATGTTTAAGCGAACGGACTTGGTGTAAAACATTGAGTAAGTTCCCTCAAATATTTCTTACAAATTCTTCAAAACTTAGTATTTACCAATGCAAAATTCCTACTGGGATCACAAGGAGCCATATGCAGGTGCATCACAGATGTCCTCCAGATGAGCAAACAGATATCTGGTGCAGTTATATTGCAGTTACACATGCAAGGTTTGAAACAAAAAAAAATCTCTATGGTCCCAATGACAGGTGCCTAATTGTTGGAAGTTTCTCGAAGACAAAGACTAGATATTAATCACTGCCACTTTACATTAATGACTTGAATCATATATTCATATCCCAACCCTTCCGACTGTTTATGAATGTATTGACATAGGACTAGATTGTTTCATTTTATCAATCTTTATCAACTCATGGTAGATTTTGGTAGAATAAGGATTTTGTGATTATACTGATGTGGTTTTAACCAAACCAAAGCAGTAAACAAAGTTTTAAATGCTTTTATATATTGTTGTCTTTGTTTTAATAATTGCAGATCGCCTTGCCAGCGTGACGTATTTATGCATTGACATTGTGCTATTGTCGTATTGAGTATTGTGTTTTGGTTTAGTTTATATACCGGCTTCACACTAGAACTCTGGATAAATCCGTTTTAATATACACCAGGAATATTTATGTCATGGTTTATATCTATATTTAAATAGTTTATATCATTGTTTAATCTCCAGATAAACCGGTGTTGAAGATGAATTATTTACAAAAATCAGTCAGCGTGCGATAAAGCCGCAACTGAGATTTAACTTCCCTCAAATGCTGCTATATCGCAGCAAAAGAGCTGATAGCGCATTGTATTTAAATATTCACCCTATAATACTACACTGGTTATTACAGTAACGTTATTAAAAATATCATATCTCTAACCTTATTTGTCTCAATGGTTGTTTGGTTTCCCGACATGCTTATTATAACATTCGAGTTTGAGCCTTTCTCTCTGTCAAAACAAACCAAAATACATGTGTAAGATAAAGAAGCAATGATCAATGATCTACAAACTATCATTCCTTCAAAACAAGCGTGAAAAGTATATATCATTTTCAACCTACCTCTCGTTCAAAGGCCGAACACGCACGGCAACTTTCACAGAGCAATCCATATTTATTTATTTATGTCAAACTTCGGGGATTATAAACACACTATCAAATCATATCATGCCTGTAAAAGAAACGTGGATATATTTTATATAACACATAAACTGAAGCCACAATGGGAAGCGAAATTCGTGTAAACATACCATTTTCCAGATTATAAGTATAAATTCCATGTGAAAGTATAAAGGGTTTAATACATAGCGAGTTACATTAGTGTAGTTCCTGACGCACTCCAATGCAGCTGGTGTTCTTTGTGTATACAACAATTTCCCCTCTTTCACTCACGTACGAGCGAGGGTTAACCGTTTATGTAAAATGTATTTTTTGACAGGACACAGAGCGAAGAATATTGCTTGCATGACATTATATGACATTCACGAGATAGTTATAAACAGTTGAAGCTTGAAAACCGGAAACTTGCGCACACAAAAGACAGGTGACAAGGTCGACCTCAAATGAATGAAATTACATGCAGAATCTCGGAAATCATTCAACTATGACCGCGACGCACTCGACTTCAACAATATTTAGATACAACATGCATGTATGATGAGGTTTATATGTAATTTAGACAGGGTTATATAGAGTGGGGGTTATATGCTGATATGGGTAAAATGCGGTCTGCAGACCTCTCAACTCTCACGCATTCGGCGTGAGTCTCACGCAATTCGCTTCAGTCTCACGCTCTCACGCCAGACCTCTCAATTCTCACGCATTCGGCGTGAATCTCACGCAATTCGCTTCAGTCTCACGCTCTCTCTCACGCCACGTTTAGTAAATCTAAGTTATCTAACGCATAAAAAGAGGTCGCCGAAATAATTTTTCCGGAAAAAATTTTTTCAATCTCACTCTTAACTTCTGCAAAGTTGAGAGGTCTGGGTCTGGGCTTTCGTTTTAATAGCTAATTTTGCCAGTTTTCCCCGCGCTTCTAGATTCACTTCACGTTTGAGGACAGATCATGAACAGACTTGTTACAAAGCTGTTACAACAACCTGTGTCATTGTGTGTGTATTCACACTAGCTTATCAAATTGTTGCAGACCTGTAACAGACCTGTTACAAGGTTGTTTCCATTTCAACAAACGTGTATAAGGTTTGTCGATCTATCTCCGGGCGACACTTGCTACAAGGTTGTCAGATGGTATTCGCAAAGTTAATATTGTATGACAGCTTTCTATGTTTGATGGTAAAATAGACTTGTTACAACTTGTGGCAAGTTGCCACAACTTGTTACCGCCTTGCATGCTAAATGTTTTGCAATAGTTGCACGTTTTTCACAAGTTTAATATGACAAATAAAAATCACAATATAGAAAGTTGTTTTTCTATTTGAAAACTGTGAGACCTAATAATGACGTTACATGACGTATGGGCCAATATACGAGAACAACAAAAATGTGATAGAAAATGTGAGTTCTATTTTTTTTGTTTTTGGTTTGAAAACCACAACTTATGCTGATGCAAACACTCTTAAAACAATGAAATATACTTGAAGAGTCTTGGTTTTTTCTAAAGCTTTCTCTTTGCGGCGTAAGCAGCGGGAATGAGTGGGGAAATTGTCCAACTTAATGTTGGAGGAAGAAGGTTTGTAAATTTTAAAGTTTTGCTGAGGTTTTCATTTTTTATTCTGAATGTATTGTGTTATATTAAACTACGATGTTGAGCTGTTAGATGAGTGAAATCACTCTAGATTAATTTTTGAATTTATTAGTATTGTGTATATAAAATAGAATATATATTTTCATGCAGCTGTGAGTGAGTTGTGTTTTAGCAGTATAAATCATGGCTGCTATCTATTGAAAATTTTACTGTTCTCGAGTAATAATAGACAAATGTGGCTACCGTTTGTTTATACTCAATTCACAAATTTAGGTAACTCACATGCTTAGAATTTGTTCTAGTTTTTACACAAGCATAGAATAGAACAAAGGTGACTATTAATATTTAGAATTATATCCATGAGTGAGTGACTCGTATATACTCTAATGCTTAGTTGCCTTTGGTATAAAATATTATATTGGTGTCCACACTACAACGAAAATTATTGTTTGACGATAATGATTTTAAAATAGCTCACCCGAGGGATATTTTTCAGTTGGACGATAACGATAAATTTTTTACCAAACAGCATGCGTATATAGAGGATATTACATGGCGGCGCGATATATGACTTTTATCTTCGAGTGGTGAAAACAATATTTTGCAAACAAGTGCAGCGAGTGAGTAAAATATTGTTTTTAACACGAGAAGTGGATAAAAGTCATATCTTCAAACCACTGGGTAATGTTCTGTTTATTATATTGTCCCAAGCAAAAAATTGTGAAATTTCATGCTCAAAAGCAAATTGGAAAAAGTCATGTGATTGATATCTTCACTAGTGAAGATATGGAAAATATCTCGCTGTGTATTTTTCAGTATCTCACTCTCGACTATATAATAAATACAAGTTATTGTATCGTGTAGTGTGACTGGGCCTTTACACTGCATAACTTTTGCTTACAACTGTTGCATGCAACCTGCTCACAACAAATTGAGTTGCACTGTTAAATGTACTCGTGCAATACCGCAAAGCTGTATTCTTATTA
Organism: Paramuricea clavata; assembly: GCA_902702795.2. Taxonomy (NCBI): domain Eukaryota; kingdom Metazoa; phylum Cnidaria; class Anthozoa; order Malacalcyonacea; family Plexauridae; genus Paramuricea; species Paramuricea clavata. The sequence continues at coordinate 6,155 of CACRXK020006078.1, forward strand.
AGTGTGTTGAATTATATTGTGGACCAAAGATTTTTAAAAGAAATATTGTTTTAATTAATGTTTAGGTTTTCAACATCGACTCAGACTTTAATTTGGGTTCCAGACTCATTTTTCTCCAGGTTTGATTTCAGATGAAATTTGTTTGAGAAAATCTATCATTAGTTTGGTAATGTACTGAAGATACTATTTCACTTTATATTTAGTTTACTTAGTGGAAGAATTGAGTCAATTAAAGATGAAACAGGAGCAGTAAGTATTTCAAATTTTTACTGCAAATTATTCTCTAAACCAATGGTAACAGTGTTCTATGAATAATTTTGTTATTACAATTAATCTATGAAGTACAATCTGATGTGATAAATATTTTGTATTTTTGAAAGATTTTTATTGACCGAGATCCTGATGCCTTTGTGCCGATCTTGAATTTCTTGAGAACCAAAGAATTAGATTTAAGGTAAGGCTGGGATGATTGACATTCTCTTCATCTAGTGCCTGACTGTCTAAAACCATGCAATGTCTGTCTAAAACAATTTTGCTCTCTGAATAAATGCCAGACAAGTGTATTAATGTGTTAATGTTCTTCCCAGGGGTTTAGATTTGAAAGTTGTCAAGCACGAAGCTGAATTTTATGGAATTACTCCACTTGGTATGGTCTACATTATTTCATATTTTCTCAAGAAAATGTTTTTTCCGTCCTTTATGTTTTTGACAATGACATAATGAGATTTTTTCAAGTTACTTTTGCAATGTGTTTTAGTGAAACGTCTAACTCTGTGTGAGGACATCAGTGGGTCAAAGTGTGGCAATGTTTATTTTCATGGATACCTTCATACCGCAGGTAAATAAAGTTTCAGAAATAAACAACAAGCTAAATTAAATCCTGTAAATCCTCTGTCTCTCACTCTAATAATCCACCTCCAGTATATCTCCTCTAATATCTTCTAATTAGCCCACCCCTCTCTAATTAGACCCTCTCTCTAATAAGCCTCTCTCTAATAAAACCTCCTTTCTAATTAGCCCACCCCTCTCTAATTAGACCCTCTCTCTAATAAGCCTCTCTCTAATAAAACTTCATTTCTAATTAGCCCATCCCTCTCTAATTAGACCCTCTCTCTAATAAGCCTCTCTCTAATAAAACCTCCTTTCTAATTAGCCCACCCCTCTCTAATTAGACCCTCTCTCTAATAAGCCTCTCTCTAATAAAACTTCATTTCTAATTAGCCCATCCCTCTCTAATTAGACCCTCTCTCTAATAAGCCTCTCTCTAATAAAACCTCCTTTCTAATTAGCCCACCCCTCTCTAATTAGACCCTCTCTCTAATAAGCCTCTCTCTAATAAAACTTCATTTCTAATTAGCCCATCCCTCTCTAATTAGACCCTCTCTCTAATAAGCCTCTCTCTAATAAAACCTCCTTTCTAATTAGCCCACCCCTCTCTAATTAGACCCTCTCTCTAATAAGCCTCTCTCTAATAAAACTTCATTTCTAATTAGCCCACCCCTCTCTAATTAAACCCTCTCTCTAATGAGCCTCTCTCTAATAAAACCTCCTTTCTAATTAGCCCACCCCTCTCTAATTAGACCCCCTCTCTAATAAGCCTCTCTCTAATAAAACTTCATTTCTAATTAGCCCATCCCTCTCTAATTAGATCCTCTCTCTAATAAGCCTCTCTCTAATAAAACTTCCTTTCTAATTAGCCCACCCCTCTCTAATTAGATGCTCTCTCTAATAAGCCTCTCTCTAATAAACCCTCCTTTCTAATTAGCCCAGCCCTCTCTAATTAGACCCTCTCTCTAATAAGCCTCTCTCTAATAAAACTTCATTTCTAATTAGCCCATCCCTCTCTAATTAGACCCTCTCTCTAATAAGCCTCTCTCTAATAAAACCTCCTTTCTAATTAGCCCACCCCTCTCTAATTAGACCCTCTCTCTAATAAGCCTCTCTCTAATAAAACTTCATTTCTAATTAGCCCACCCCTCTCTAATTAAACCCTCTCTCTAATGAGCCTCTCTCTAATAAAACCTCCTTTCTAATTAGCCCACCCCTCTCTAATTAGACCCCCTCTCTAATAAGCCTCTCTCTAATAAAACTTCATTTCTAATTAGCCCATCCCTCTCTAATTAGATCCTCTCTCTAATAAGCCTCTCTCTAATAAAACTTCCTTTCTAATTAGCCCACCCCTCTCTAATTAGATGCTCTCTCTAATAAGCCTCTCTCTAATAAACCCTCCTTTCTAATTAGCCCAGCCCTCTCTAATTAGACCCTCTCTCTAATAAGCCTCTCTCTAATAAAACTTCATTTCTAATTAGCCCATCCCTCTCTAATTAGACCCTCTCTCTAATAAGCCTCTTCTAATTAGCCCATCCCTCTCTAATTAGACCCCCTCTTTAATATGCCCTCCTCTCTAATATGACCCTCTCTCTCTAATTAGACCCCTCTCTAACAGACCCCTCTCTTTCCAATAAGCCCATCTTTTTGGATGGAGAAACTTGCCAATGCCACCTCTCTATAAATCTCCTTGCCCCTTTTATAATGAAGAAACACATTTCTACTGACTAGACTTATTTTGATTTAATTAAGGAGCTCCCTCCTCTCCCAAAAGGTGGATAATTTTTATGAAATTCTATTTCAGCTCTGCCAGCCATTCCCTCCAAGACGTATTTCAAGCTGATAGGTCGTAGTGACATGCTCAGCACGTCGTCGCTCACATCTGAAGACCAAGAAACAAGTAACACAAGACATGGCGAGATAGAGAGAATTGAAGGTATTGGAAACAATGATCAAAAGTAAAAAGAGTTTGAAATGAATTGTAGCATATATATCCTAAAGCGTGTGTTTACTCATTTTAAAGACTTGCATCGTGTTCAATTGTTGACTGGTCATCATAACTGGCTAGCTGTGGCTTACCCCAGATGCGTGTGTTGTTTTCAGTAAGTGAAAATATACCTTGGCTTGCTTTTAATAGTTACGGATGTCCTACATTTAGAAATTCTTACTTGAAATCTCGATACTACTGTTATACATAATATATCAGTAATATATACTTACTATAGTGATTTGAATGTTAGCGCTGCAAATAACGACCGGTCAACGGTCAATGACCGGCGAATTTAGGACATTAAAGGCCGCTTTTTTGTTTTCATTGATCATTTTGAGCGAGTTAATATTACTAGAGTGCCAGTGATGGTTTTTTCCAGTGAGCATACTGTATTGATATTTAATGTTAAGATATAGAAATTGAAGTTTAAGAGGGGTAATCTTATTTCCTTGCCAGCAAATATTGAGATATTGTGATAAACATGTGCTCGGGATTTCATTTTCACATTAGCAGCATCACTTGACTAACTTTCAAAATGTAAAACACTGCGCAAATTTATTAAACAAGTGAAATGGTCAGCCCTAAAAGTAATTAAAGTGCATGAAAAGTTTATTGTTTTTGCTTATGAACAATTGTTATTGTTTGATCGGGATGATTCTGTACCGCGTAATTTAATTTCCCTGATCATCATGTCCGTCGACGTTTCTGTAATTATTTGCAGCGTTGAAACGCCTCTAATTTCCTTTGTGTTTTGCTCACTAATTGTTAATGAGTCAGATCGAAAGTGACGTTCACACTATCTTACACACTGTATTTCCAGATTAGCAGATCACAAAGGTTCAAGAGAACAAGTCTTCACCAGTCCTTTTCTTGAAGACACGGTTGAATATCTCGCACTCAATACGAGAGTGGTTGGACAATGGGGCGATAAACTAGTTGCCGCTTCGTCAGGTGATCATCTCTTCATAAATACAGTATTGATCAAAACTAAACCAAAAGCTGGTTTACTCTATCAAAGTTTCTGTGATCACAGTAGGAATTTTGCATGGGTAAATTCTAAGTTTTGAAGAATTTGTAAGAAATGTTTGAGGAAACTGACTCAGTGTTAAACAGTAACATTGCTTACAAATTCTTTAAAATTTAGAATTTACGTATGTAAGATTCCTGCTGTGATCACAGCAACTTTGACGATAGTGTAAACCACTGGTTTACAAAAAAAAAATCCAGCCTTAACACTGTGTCTGTGCCCTGTTCATATTCAATTACGACGCAAATACAATACAATGGTCTCTTGGATTACACTCGGCATAGTAATGGTGCCATACAGTTGCGGTCCAATGATTCAAATGTTTTCATTGTGTTTCCATTGTCTTTTCATTGTCTTTTCATTCTCTTGAAAACCCTACTCCATCCAGTTACCCGTTGTTCAAGACAGTATTTTTGTTGTTGATTTTTACCAGGAAGTAAATTTCAACTCTGGAACTGCACACAAGGAACAGCTATAGGTGAGATTGACATGATCCTGATGGAAAGTTAGAAACTATACATCTATATATACTATACTCTGGTAAAAACACACGAGTTGTTACATATCTGTTATAGACTTGTTACAAGGTTGTTCCAACAAACCAGTATTATGTTGCGTTCAAACTGCTTGGTTAAAATTGGTAGACAAGTCGTGATAGGCCTACAACACAGACGTGCTGCAAGATTGACAATTGTTCTAACAAATCTGTTATAGACTTGTTTCAAAATTGTTCCATCAAACGAATATTATGTTGCATACGTTCAAACTGCAAGTTCAAACTTGTCAACAAGTTGTTATATAGGCATACACTACAGACTTGATCACAATTGAACAACGAAACAGACTTCTCAAACGTTGTTGAGCGAATTTAGATACAAATTTTCTTTTTCAACTTTTGATATTACTTCTGACAACAAGTAACTTCTTTTAATACATGAGCTCGTACGGTTTACTGATCGAATGCGAAAAAATAATGTGGTGTAACATGTTATTTCAGGGAAATTTGATCTTGGTATTCAGATCGATGCGTTGTTCTTTGTTGGCAGTCAAGTCGTGGCGATCAGTTACACGGGGAAAGTTGGTATTTGGAATTCACGAATGCCCAGGCATTGGCAGGTGATCATATTTCAAACATTTTAAGAGGAGAATGTTTTGTATGTTACGTAACACAAAACTAATGATTAACATTTTTGATATGTTTCTCAAGGGGGGGGGAGGGGGGCAAAACTTAAAAAGTTTGATTAGTGCTTTATCTGTAAAATTATGTTAAAATGAAGAGATTTTATATGGTACGCCAAAGAGAAAATGATGTCTGAAGTTCAGCAAGTTTTGCTAATATTGCTGTATAAATATGGCGTCAATTTTACAGCATCAATGATAATTGTATTCAAATTGGCAAATTTAACAATTATTTTGTGTTCCTGAACCGCCAGATACATTTAAAAAGGTTGCTAACTGTGTAAACTACAAAATAAAGTTAAAACAAAGTAATTTTGAGAGGAACGCCATAAAGATTTTAGGTCTTGACTCTTGAACATTTTTCATCGCAAATACTCATCAACTGGGAAAATTAAACAATTCAAAATGGCCCACTATCGAAATTTTCCCGGGCGATGACTACTAAGACCAGCATTCCTCGCGGGCATCGAGCCTTGTGACGTCATTATGCGTAAAGTTTATTGTTAAGTTCAAAAACTTTCATTTGTGAAGGTACAAGAAGTGATTCCTATATCAAGTTACGACACTGGAGGCACCCTGCTTCTCCTGGGATGTCACAATGGCTCCATTTATTATATTGGTACGTTCACAATACGAGATTGATATTTAAAGTTTGTGTAAAAATATTATATTATAGTTATATAGTGTTATATTATATATATATGGATTTTGAACATCCAGACTCGAACCGACTTGACCACGTAGCTCAGTTGGCAGAGCATTGGACTAGTTTCCCAAAGGTCGTGGGTTCGATTCCCACCGTGGTCAGGCAAACTTTTCAGCTTGCCCGGTGTGGATGCACTCAAAGTAACACCACAAACATCATAATTGTGGAGGGGTTTTGAGTGTGAATATTTTATACATTTATAAGACCCAACCATACAACCTGTAGACAACTGGCTTCTGTAGCTCAACTGGTTAGAGCGCTGCACCGGAATCGCAGGTTCGTTTCGACGGTCTATATAAAAGGTCTAATAAATATATTTCCATCTAGAAAACCCTTCCACAATTTGTTGTATTCTAGAGTATTATATTATGTATTATAATATAGCATTTGTAAATTCTGAATGCTGATTGGCTAAGAGCCGTGTTGATATAACTCAATGTCAACACGGAAACGTTGGAAAATTTCTTTCTTTATATTTCTTTGTGCTATATTACAAAACAAATATAAACATTTTTTCCGTATTGACATATAGTTATATCAACATGCACTCGTGGTAATAATTTGGGAAAACTCGAAATTGTGTGAAAACACTCCGCCCTACGGGCGTCATGTTTCCACACAATTTCTCGTTTTCCTAATTTCCACTCGTGTTGATATAACTGCATATCAACACGGAAAATGTTTTATATTTGTTAAGTGTTATATTATATTATATTATATTATATAGTGTTATATTTGTTTTCGTAGATATGGAGAAATTTCCGCTGAGAATGAAAGACAATGACTTGCTGGTGACGGAACTGTACAGAGATCCCGCTGGAGACAAAGTGACTGCACTCAGTGTCTATCTTACTCCAAAATCATGTACGTCACTGAGGGTTTCTTCTAGAGGGTTTCCCAAATACAAAACTCGATTATTCAACGATGAACAGACAAGAAGAAGTTCAACGTTTCGGGCGAAGGCCCTTCGGCTGTAAAGCCTGTTTTCCTCTTCAACCGTATCGTAACGTACCGTAGCATTTTCTTTTGTGTCGAAGTCATTAGTTCCACACTATCGCTCAGGAAACAGAGAAATACGCTACGCTTCGGTACGGTTGAAGTGGAAAACTGGCTTTAGTAGTCGCTAATAACTTCACGACGAAGTGCCTTCGCTCGAAACGTCGAAGTTCTCCTTGTCTTTTTCTGGTAGTTGTATCCCTATCAATCTGAACCTTTCTTATTATTGCCACTGCATACACTGGTACAGATCTTTCAGGATGAAAATATATTGTTGTTATTTTACTGACTATATATAGGTATCAGTGGAGGTAACTGGATTGAGATCGCGTATGGTACAGAATCAGGTGTCGTACGCGTCATAGTTCAACATCCAGAGACTGTGTATGCCGCTGGCCATGGTCCGCAGTTGTTTCAAACATTCACTGTTCATCGTTCTCCTGTCATTAAAGTGATGTTGAGTGAAAAGCATCTCATATCAGGTAAGCATTTCAGTCTCACTTCACCTCACATGTGAGAAGACTGCTTTCACTTTTGACTCTACCAAATATCACAGCTTTTCTCCGCTTTCTGAAGTCGTCAGAGAAAACTCCTTTCACTCTCGTGTCGTAACACTTCATCCAGGGATGGATCCTGCATGCTCTGGTAGGGAGCTGCGGCGGGGGTGCTCTGCCAGCTCTGGTGCCGAGTTGTGTCGGTCATGTGTGCCGCCCGCCCATCGACTTGCTTCACTACTGCAAAGTCTTGCTTGACTACTGTATTTGAATTGTAATTGTTGTTCACAGTTCGCTTAACATCATGTTATTACTCAAATTACTGTATCTCATTTTAATCATGAAAAATATCACTCCCCCCCCCCCCCTGCACCCCCCAGTAAATCCATCCCTGACTGCATCTATGAAGGACCACACTCACTGGAGCTCTAGGGAGTTTAGTTTAGTTTGGTATGGTAATAATGCTGTGTTTATTTCAGTTTGTTCAGACTACAATCATGTTCGTACGTGGAACGTGACGAGATTTCGTGGAATGTTATCAACACAACCTGGTTCAACCCCTCTCGCGTCCTTCAAAGTTGTTTCTTTAGAACGTTCTGAACCACATCCAAGTTCTGCCTCTGGGAATATGTTAGGTAAGTAGGAATTATTGTTTGTGGAAACACCATGTAAATTTGTTATTGCAACTAATTGTGCAGTATTAAATTTACATGATGTTTCCACAAACATAAGTATTATATGTTTTATCACCATGCAATCCTGTTTGGTTGCTGTAAATAGAGGAAGGAAACCTTTGCCATGGTAGACTGTGCATTTACTTTTGACAGATCATTTAGTAGAGAACATTTTCTCCAATCCCTTTTGACCCAAATGGTGCTTATCAAATCTCGCTTAAGAAATCCTGCTTGAAATCTTCCCTTCGTGATTCTGTGAGGACAGTTTTGTACACACGTAAAAATCTCACATCTTGTAGCAAGTCTGCCAACAAGCAATCAACAAGTTGTGTTCGCATTGCTTGTCCCAAGTTGTCAACAAGTTTGGAACAAGCTGTTAACAACTTGTAACAACCTTGTTGATAATATCAGACTTGTTGCAAGGTTGTTCCAACAAGTCCGCTACATATAACGATATCGTTACAACCTTGTGTCATCAACCCTGTAAAATTCTTGTTATATCATGGCTGTATCAGACTTGTTAGAACAGTCTTGTAACAAGTCTGATAATGCCATCAAACTTGTTACAAGTTGTTACCAGCTTGTTCCAAACTTGTTACAACAATTGGGAACAAGCAGTGCGAACACAACTTGTCGACAGCTTGTGAACAGATTTGTAACAACTTGTTTGCAGACCTGACGCAATATGACGTTTTTTTCTTTGTAGGTCCATTTGGTGAACGCGACGACCAACAAATATTTGTTCAAAAAGTTGTTCCAGATTCGGATCATTTATTCATCAGACTCGTATCGACTGGAAAACGCATCTGTACAATCCGTTCAGTGGATGGTAGTATGATCATATCTTATTGTGTTAATGAATGTGATGGCTCAAGTGGTATGGGCTCCAGACCACGCAGATATCTTTTCACTGGACATTCGAATGGTTGTGTCCAGGTTAGTTCACAGAGGAAGTATATCTTTACTCTTTGCTATTGTCGCAGAGGAAGTATATCTTTACTCTTTGCTATTGTCGCAGAGGAAGTATATCTTTACTCTTTGCTATTGTCGCAGAGGAAGTATATCTTTACTCTTTGCTATTGTCGCAGAGGAAGTATATCTTTACTCTTTGCTATTGTCGCAGAGGAAGTATATCTTTACTCTTTGCTATTGTCGCAGAGGAAGTATATCTTTACTCTTTGCTATTGTCGCAGATGAAGTATATCTTTACTCTTTGCTATTGTCGCAGAGGAAGTATATCTTTACTCTTTGCTATTGTCGCAGAGGAAGTATATCTTTACTCTTTGCTATTGTCGCAGAGGAAGTATATCTTTACTCTTTGCTATTGTCAGTCATATTTCACGTCCTCAGCACAAATGATCATTTATGGTGTGCTCAAGTCAAGTCAAAACATCTGGTGAAAAAAAACATTGACCACAAATTAAAGATCTTGTAAAATTCTTTCTTTGTTTAGATGTGGGACTTATCTTCCGCGTTGCAACAAGCCAACAAACAGACAGGTAACTACTTTACTACTTCTCAGAATTAAGCCTGGTTTACATTGTCAAAGTTTCTGTGATCACAGTAGGAATTTTGCAAAGGTAAATTCTAAGTTTTGAAGGATTTGTAAGAAATGTTTGAGGGAACTTACTCAGTGTGAAACATTAAGTCAGTTTCCTCAAACATTTCTTACAAATTCTTCAAAACTTAGAATTTACCCATGCAAAATTCCTACTGTGATGACAGAAACAACAGCTGGTAAACCAGGCCAAGTGTGATATTTCTGATCGCCATTCTGTTGCCCTGCCTTACTGAAATCTACCAATAAACGTCTTATCACTTTTCAGACAACATGGCCGGGCCAACTCAAGACGAGTTACTTCAAGTATTAGATAATTGTGATCTCAGTAACTCCCGCTGTACAACACCAAGTGTATCGCCGGCGGCATCGCTGTACAATACCGCTGGCAGCAGCCGGGTGCGTTGTGCAGGCGCGGCGCTCTATGACAGTCATCTTGCGAGCAGCATAGAAGAACAACATGAGTTAGATGTAGTCAATGAGATACACGATGATGGCGAGAATGCAGACATGCCTGTCAACAGACCTACATATTTCGTATCACAATGCTAGAGCAACATAGGGACGTCTAACATTAACATTCTCATGGAATGCATGGTAGGACGCGAAATCGAGGGTCAACTCGTGCCCTACCATGCCAATAACGTTCTTTGGGGGGGGGGGGCCTGACATTTTGACCAAGTTTTGGCGAACCTTTTGATCAACTTTTCGAAGGTCATCAAATTCGTGATAGTAAACTTGAATACTTGTGAGGTGGGTTTTTTTAAAGGTGAAAAGTTCGCGCAAGTCAACTAATATTTCTTTTTCTTTGCGCTTTCGGTACCACAATAGTTAGTTGACAATTTAAACGAATTTGAAAAACCAACAAGTGACCAACTATTTTGACCAAGTATTTTCTATTTTGACCAACCTTTTGAACTTAATATATACCTCACTGGAATAAAACCCTCTTAATTAAATCGATATAAGCAATAAAAACACCAGGAGGCATTGAGAATTTTTGGCAATAAAAAATGTTCTTCTTTGCGGGGGCCTTTAAGGTTTTAGTTTATTACGTATTTTAATTTTACAAGCTTTGTCACAACAAGAATACATGAGAAATAACAATAATTATATATATATATATATATATATATATATATATATATATATATATATATATATATATATATATATATATATATATATATATATATATATATATATATATATATATATATATATGATTTCGATATTTTTTGTTGAGATTTTTTCTCAAGGTCTTGCTTACTTTATTTCCTTCCACTCGTGAGCTCACTACGTGATCATAGTGATCAAACGTAGTGTCCAGGCCTTGTGACCCTGGATGGACACTTAAATGGAAGGAAACCACACTGTAAACGTAAAGAATTTTATTCATTGATATTAAAATTACATAGTCGTGTTCCTCTACGGCCACGACCTCTTCTATTTCTTCCCATCTTCGCACACTATATCAAACCTAGGAGAAGCATTGTATGACCAGGGTTGTCTGCCAGTTATATATACTCTAGGCAATTCATAGTGCAACAGGTAGAAACGAAGGGTAATTATGCCACCAACAATAAGGTTACAGGTGTTTAAGTAAACAATTAGATCATTGCACTAAAAGTGCTCTAGTTAAATTAATAACGAGCATAATAGATTTCATATTTTTATGTCTTTGTTTGACATTCGACAAAGCAGCAACACTCGCTAAGTACGAGGCGCGCATAAGTCTATACAATGAACTATGCAATCTAATTGATCTAATTTTAAACACCTGTAACAAGGCCTGGACACTACGTTTGATCACTATGATCACGTAGTGAGCTCACGAGTGGAAGGAAATAAAGTAAGCAAGACCTTGAGAAAAAAACTCAACAAAAAATATCGAAATCATATATTATGCTCGTTCGGGGTACCACGTTCTTGAGCACTCTATAGTTCATTGTATAGACTTATGCGCGCCTCGTACTTAGCGAGTGTTGCTGCTTTGTCGAATGTCAAACAAAGACATAAAAATATGAAATATATATATATATATATATATATATATATATATATATATATATATATATATATATATATATATATATATATATATATATATTCCGAAGGAGGTATGTATTTCCCGCGCGTAATACAAATTGACTGAAAATGACAAACTTCGCAAGGCTATATTATCCGCATTTTACAACATTTCACAATGAAACTTTGGAATATTACTAATTTTGTGATGCTCTTTCAAGCTGTGACAAAATTTTTGTCTAGACTTGTTGAGATCTAAATTTTAGTCAAAAGGTGAAAGGTCCATTACTGTGATCAATGACAAAACATACGATTTACAAATGTACAAGTACAGAGTTGCACAAACAGTGCCGGATTAACCTTATGGCACCCGCGCTTTTGGAGGTCCCGCGCTTACTGTCTCGTATCGATTAATTCCAAGGTATACAGCTATTTCAATTAAGGTTGTCCCCCGAGCAAAGCGGAAAAGTCGAATACGAGCGCGAAAGGCCGCTGGGAATCGCTTAAATATTAATTAACGTTCCGTACCAGTTCTGTACCATTGAACTGTACAGTGATCTATAACCCAACCATGTCAGGCGAGCCAGTGTGTATTTCTGATTTTGAAAATCATGCCAAAGAATTTCTCCCAAAGAACGCCTGGGATTATTATAGTTCTGGAGCGAATGAAGAGAATACATTGAGAGAGAACAGATGTGCTTTTGACAGGTACGAAATATTTTGTTGTTGTTTTTAGGTTTAAAGAACATTAATTCAAAAACGTGCTCAATTTGTCTTTATTTTTATATACACTTATACAGTACTCTGACTGAAGTTGCGAAGTTAGACGACGAGGACGTGGTTCATAATTTTTGTCTGTCTTGTACATTATCTTGCACATTCTGAGTTTAGGGTCAGGGATGAAGACAGATTAGAGATTCATGTCTAGTTTATGAATGCTGACCCAAATCCTTACCTTGATCAGGACAAAACAGCGAGACATGAATCCCGTCTTCGTTCTTCTGCCTTCGTTCGGAACGAATATTGTGGAAAAATTCGTTGTGAACTTTGTTCTGAACGAAGGCAGAAGGACAAAGACGGGATATAGTTTCATGTCTCGCTGTTTTTTTCTGGGTCAGCGCAAGAATTAGGGTCAGTATTCATAAACAGCGACACATGGGAAGACGCGCTGAACAACCACCTGTGACGTCCGACTCAGTATGCGTAAGATAATTTGCAGACGGCAAAAATTATCAAGTACGTCTTCGTACTACGTTGTCTTTCTCAAACTCTCTAATATCGACTTTTACACGTCGTCCAACAGAACCCTTTGGCGTCTACCTGCTAAATAGCTTTTAAACCATTTTATAGTGGATTGGGAAAAACCAGTAAGATGTCATGATGTATCAAATGAAAGGTTTTGCGGAAGTGTAGGAATTTCTATTCCTAGTATATTGACCCATATAGCTTTTCATTGCAAGAATCAACTCGCTGTGAGTGCTTGCACTAATTAGAGTAAACTGTCGAGCATTGTGATTCAGGTTGAAAGCACTTGCTTGCGAGCTTTCAAGAAAATTTCCAAGAAAATTTTCCACGGACAGAAAATTTTCCAAGAATATCATTGTTAAAAGTTTGAAAATTTTCAACTTCAAAATTTTTTCCGCGGAAAATTTGTGTCGGCCAATCACATTTTACACATTTTTCTTTCTGCGGAAAATTTTCTTGAGTGGAAATGGGCCTTCACTCTTGCGATGACTAGAAACGACTTTTAATTCTAAGAAAAATACACTTTACAGATGAGTGTTTTTAGGCAGTTGCCTTCTAGCAGTATCCCGATATCCACGGGATATATAAAAAATTTGGTTTTGGATGAATGACTTGTATCCAGACTGAAAATTTCAAACGTTAAGAAAATGTTAAACACCTTTGACGAGCTCCTGATAGATTTTGAATAGATAGATAGATTTTGAATAGATAGATAGATTTTGAATAGATAGATAGATTTTGAATAGATAGATAGATTTTGAATAGATAGATAGATTTTGAATAGATAGATAGATTTTGAATTGATAGATAGATAGATTTTGAATAGATAGATAGATTTTGAATAGATAGATAGATAGATTTTGAATAGATAGATAGATTTTGAATAGATAGATAGATTTTGAATAGATAGATAGATAGATTTTGAATAGATAGATAGATTTTGAATAGATAGATAGATTTTGAATAGATAGATAGATTTTGAATAGATAGATAGATAGATTTTGAATAGATAGATAGATTTTGAATAGATAGATAGATTTTGAATAGATAGATAGATAGATAGATAGATTTTGAATAGATAGATAGATTTTGAATAGATAGATAGATTTTGAATAGATAGATAAGATTTTGAATAGATAGATAGATTTTGAATAGATAGATAGATTTTGAATAGATAGATAGATTTTGAATAGATAGATAGATAGATAGATAGATTTTGAATAGATAGATATTTTATTTTGATACGCTAACTACGTCAATTAGAAATATTGATTTCCACGAAGGGCGTGTGTTCTAAAGTTATTATATATAAATGTTCTTATGACTCTTATGGTATCTAATAAAAGAAAATAGAAATAATCCAACTGTTCCAATTGACAAAATTGACAATATAGACAACTAACAAAACATATAGTTAATAACTATTTACAATAAAGGTTTATATATATGTATAAATATATTATTTAGTAACATGAGCAGCAATTTTTCTTTCAAGTAGAGACTGGGACCTAATTCCTCTGATTTCGTTAGGCACTGAGTTCCATATTTTTGCCCCATTAAACATAAAACTCTTTTTAATGCTATTTGTGCGGGGCTGTGGCAAAACGAGTGTTGTTTCATTGTCACGGAGACAGTAATGTGTATTCTCATTCTTGTAGGTAAAAAGGTCTTTTAGGCTTTTTGGCCCAGACTTATTCAAAATTTTGAACATTAATTTTGTCTTAGAATATTATCAGTTTACCACCAGTCTTTCCGCATTGAGGACTAGCATTCTCGTAGCATATAGAAGTTTGAAAGATTATGTACGTTTTAGTGTATTAATGAATTGTCGAGTCTCCTGTTGTTATTGTAATTTGTAACAGTGAGAGTTCTGGAAACTTATTTGGATGGGAGGGGGTATAATACTTATATGGTACCAGTATCCAGAAGTGGGGCACTGGATTCTCAGGGGGGGGATAGTAAATTTTGAATCCTGGTATCCCCGTTGGATATTGGGGAAAATATAAATTCAGACCTTGCTTCAAACTTCGATTACGTAATTACAAGCATAGGCAGATTACGTAATTCATTTGTGGCACAGACTCGCAGTGCCCCAGCGACTAATCATTTTGCATATTTAAAAATTAATTTCTAACAGGCCATGTGTATCTTATTTTCTACAGACTGAGGTTGCGTCCTCGTGTGCTGCGAGATGTTTCGAGCATTGATATGTCCACAACAATCCTTGGAGAGAAAATTGATTTTCCAATTTGTGTCGCGCCAACTGCCATGCAGAAGATGGCGCATCCTGATGGAGAAATTGCAACAGCGAAAGGTAGTTCACTCTGACCAGGTGTTGTGGTCCCCTCGCTTGTCTTTGAAGCAGGGAGACCCAGGTCGGACTTCCACTTGAAGGTTCAATTGGGCAATACCGTAAACCTCTGACTATAAGCCCCCCTCCCTGTGTATAAGCCCAGCACATGTACTAACGCTCACCTCATTCCAAATATAAGCCCCCCCCCAAATATAAGCCCGGCCACCCGAATATAAGCCCCCCGAATATAAGTCTCCCGAATTAATATAAGCCCAGTAATCGCTGCTTAATACATGTTTATTTTCCTGTTTATGACTGACTTGTTTATGTCTGACTTGTTTATTACTAACACAAAAGATCGTCCATGTATAAGCCTCCCCGTATATAAGCCCACCCTTGTATAAGCCCATCAAAAATCGCTTACGAAAGTATATAAGCCCAGGGCTTATAGTCGGAGGTTTACCGTAGCCTGCTGGAAATTCACTTACCAAATGACGAATTCTAAAAACTTCACTTGGATTGATAATTGTAAAGAAATGCCTTTTTAATTCCGGGGGTATACTACAGTTGATCCTTTCTTTCTAGAAAATAATTCTTAATTGTTCTCTAGCTATTGGCCAAGCTGGTACATGCATGACTTTGAGTTCATGGTCAACATCGACCATTGAAGATGTTGCGAGTTCCTCCTCTGGATTAAAATGGTTTCAGTTGTATGTCTACAAAGATCGAGATGTTACAATAGACTTGATACGAAGAGCGGAGAGCGCAGGTTTCAAAGCTATTGCAGTGACTGTTGACACGCCCCAGGTCGGCCAAAGGTACGCTGAAATTCGCAATAAGTTTGCGTTACCCCCTCATTTAACAGCAGCCAACTACAACAACAGTTATGCAACTGGAGTGAAGAGTTACTGGGATTCATTTGACTCGTTGATTGATTCATCTCTAACATGGGATCTTATTCCGTGGTTGAGATCGGTGACAAAGTTAGGGATTGTTTTAAAAGGCATTTTGACTGCAGAAGATGCAAGGTTGGCAGTACAGTATGGCGTTGATGGTATCTTAGTTTCAAATCATGGTGGACGACAACTTGACACTGTACCTGCTGCGGTAACTTTCAATAATTAATACATGTGTAAAAATGCACAAGTTGCAACAAACCTGCAGCACGAGACTTGTAGCAATGCTGTTCCAACAACTTGTCAACAGAATGTGTTCGCACTGCTTGTTCCCAGCTTGTTGACAACTTGCTACAAGGTTGTGGAGCGCAACAGACTTGTTACTTATTTTACCTTAATTCGACAATTTGTCAACAAACAAACCTGTTGTGAAAACATCTTGTTGACAAGTTGTGAAACTTACTATTGAAACTTAAGAGCAAGCAAATCAGATACCCACTTTCTCAATATTATTTATTTACCTCCAAATACAAGACTACTGATCAGGGCCCTGCTACTGATGACATTATTTTCACGCTCTTGATAACTACACGTTGACCACCAAAACTGCTTCCATGAGGTTTTTCAGCAAAAGTAACTGAGCTATACTCGTGTATTTTAGATTGAAGCGTTGCCAGAGATAGTGTCTGCAGTTGATGGGAAATGTGAAGTATATTTAGATGGTGGTGTGAGGTTTGGTACAGATGCTTTTAAAGCTTTAGCTCTCGGTGCAAGAGCTGTCTTTGTAGGAAGACCTGTTTTATGGGGACTGGCGTATCAGGTAGAGTATACATTATTATCCACGCTATCCTTCTGTCCACAAGAACTTAAATTGATTCTTGTCTCTCCAGGGTGAAGAAGGTGTTGCCAAAGTTCTACAGATCTTCAAAGATGAATTTAAATTAGCCATGGGACTTACAGGTAAGGATGTATAATTTGACAAAGATATTTCACATGTTTATATACTGTTTTTATTCAACATATTTTGTTTTATTTTCTAAATAGGATGTTGCAGTGTTCAAGATATTTCACGAGACATGGTTGCTCATGAAATGCAATGTTCAAAACTTTGATTAAATTTATATCTTTCTGTATAAGTGCATTAAGTAGATATGATATCATGAGCTTGAGTCGTATATGGACTATATGCGCTGCTATATACGACTAGAGGAAATGGTATAATTGTTTTACAATATAGTCTAATGACTATTAACTGCAGCAGTACAATATTCTTCTCTGTTGCAATGTTTTGATATTTTGTTCAGTAATGAGAGGGTTGAAATTTATTTCAGGATTTCAAAAAGATTTAGTCAATTGTTGTAGAAGCAATATAATTAAACTAATTAATGAATGGTCGAAGCGGTTGTTGAAATTTCTATCTCCGTGTGGAAACACGAAATGTGGAATAATGTCAGAGCCAGTGTGTATTTCTGATTTTGAAAATCATGCCAAAGAATTTCTCCCAAAGAACGCCTGGGATTATTATAGTTCTGGAGCGAATGAAGGGAATACATTGAGAGAGAACAGATGTGCTTTTGACAGGTATGAAATATTTTTGTAGGTTTAAAAAATATTAATTCAAAAACTTGAAAGGGCCGTTGGTTCAATTCCTACCAGAGGACC
Organism: Paramuricea clavata; assembly: GCA_902702795.2. Classification (NCBI taxonomy): domain Eukaryota; kingdom Metazoa; phylum Cnidaria; class Anthozoa; order Malacalcyonacea; family Plexauridae; genus Paramuricea; species Paramuricea clavata. The sequence continues at coordinate 23,731 of CACRXK020006078.1, forward strand.
TTGTGCTGCATTTTTCGCAGTCGTTCCTGGTTAGGTCTTAAAATGTATATATTCTCACTTGGATTACAAACCCTAACATTCTAATACATTTTGCTGACTGAAGTAATTAGAATTAATTAGAATATTTAGACATTAATTTCTAACAGGCCATGTGTATATTTTTCTACAGACTGAGGTTGCGTCCTCGTGTGTTGCGAGATGTTTCAACCATTGATATATCCACAACAATCCTTGGAGAGAAAATTGATTTTCCAATTTGTGTCGCGCCAACTGGCGTGCAGAAGATGGCGCATCCTGATGGGGAAATTGCAACAGTGAAAGGTAGTTCACTCTGAGCAAGATTTCATACATTCCCCTAACCCCCACCCCCAAAATACCAACACTTGTGGTGTCATGTGGTCACCACGCTTCGCTTTCAAGCCGGGAGACTCTGGTTTAACCCTTGGTCAGACCTCTATACTCAAGGTCTTAAAATAACTGACTCAGAGGAGACATTGATATCACTAAATCGTTAGACTTTTGCATCTTCACATTAAATCGCAAGTACCTCGGATCCCCTAAAAATCCGCTCACCAATGTCTTGAGCGAGAAAATCTAAAAACGTCCTTCACTCTGATCAATAATAGTAAAAAAATGCCTTTTTAATTATAATTCAAAGGGAGGTACACTAGAAAAGAATTCTTAATTATTCTCTAGCTGTTGACCAAGCTGGTACATGCATGACTTTGAGTTCAGGTTCAACATCAACCATTGAAGATGTTGCAAGTGCTTCCTCTGGATTAAAATGGTTTCAGTTGTATGTCTACAAAGATCGAGATGTTACAATAGACTTGATAAGAAGAGCAGAGAGGGCAGGTTTCAAAGCTATTGCAGTGACTGTGGACACGCCCTACCTTGGACGAAAGTATGCTGATGTCCGCAAGAGATTTACATTACCCCCTCATTTGACAGAAGCCAACTACACCAACAGTTACGAAACTGGAGTCAAGGGTCTCTATGATTCGTTTGAATCATCGATTGATTCATCTCTAACATGGGATTTTATTCCGTGGTTGAGATCGGTGACAAAGTTAGGGATTGTTTTAAAAGGCATTTTGACTGCAGAAGATGCAAGGTTGGCAGTGCAGTATGGTGTTGATGGTATCTTAGTTTCAAATCATGGTGCACGACAACTTGACACTGTGCCTGCTACAGTAACTAATTTCTAACTTTTAACATTACACATGTCATCTAACAATGCACAACTTGTTACAACAAGGATTCAACAACTTGTTATTGTCCTCCAATTCAACAATTTGTCAACAAGTTGTGAGTGAACTCCTTGTACAACTTGATAAAATAACAGCATTGTTACAACTTGTTGCCAAACTTGCTACAAGCCTGTTGCGAACACATCTTGTTGACAAGTTGTGAGATTTTTATGTGGGTAGGTGGTGGTCAACTATTGAGACATTAGAAGCAAGCCAATCAAGCTACATCTCTCAATGTTTATTTACCTCCAAATACAAGACTACTGGTGACATTATTTTCACGCACTTGATAACTACACATTGACCACCAAAACTCAGCTTCAGTGAACTTTTTCAGAAACTCAGGTGTACTCGTGTATTTTAGATTGAAGCATTGCCAGAGATAGTGTCTGCAGTTGATGGGAAATGTGAAGTATATTTAGATAGTGGTGTGAGGTTTGGTACAGATGCTTTTAAAGCTTTAGCTCTTGGTGCAAGAGCTGTGTTTGTAGGAAGACCTGTTTTATGGGGATTGGCGTATCAGGTAGAGTATACATTATTATCCACGCTATCCTTCTGTCCACAAGAACTTAAATTGATTCTTGTCTTTCCAGGGTGAAGAAGGTGTTGCCAAAGTTCTACAGATCTTCAAAGATGAATTTAAATTAGCCATGGGACTTACAGGTAAGGATCTATAATTTGACGAAGATATTTCACATTTTTGTCTTTTAGTCAACATATTTTTTTATTTTCTAAATAGGATGTTGCAGTGTTCAAGATATTTCACGAGACATGGTCGCTCATGAAACGCAATATTCAAAACTTTGATTAAATTAGTTTTCTGTATATAGTATATTAATTAATTAAGTACAGTATATATATGATATATTTTTAAATTAAAACAATTATCCCGCAAGCTGGAGCCATATATGCACTGCTATATACGACTATTGCAAATGGTATAATTGCTTTATAGTGCAGTCTAACGACTATTAACTACAGCAATATAATATATTCTCTGCTGCAATGTTTTGACAGTTTGTTCAGCCAAAATAAAGACTATAAAGCACTTTTATAAATTCCATGAATTTAGTCAAATTTTATGTTAACTATTAGTTTTTGGTTTGGTTGAAATTATGTTAAAACACTCGGTCCTCGTGCTCGGTCCTCATTTTCAACACACTTCCCAGTTATCTCTATTTCTACACCCCCTCTTGCCCCCCCTCTTGTCCCCCCCCCCTCCTGTCC
>CACRXK020006079.1:0-26206 GCA_902702795.2 Paramuricea clavata
AAGGTTCCTGACGCTGAGGACAAGGTTCCTGACGCTGAGGACAAGGTTCCTGACGCTGAGGACAAGTTTCCTGACGCTGAGGACAAGGTTCCTGACGCTGAGGACCAGATTCCTGACGCTGAGGACAAGGTTCCTCACGCTGAGGACAAGGTCGCTGACGCTGAGGACAAGGTTCCTGACGCTGAGGACAAGGTTCCTGACGCTGAGGACAAGGTTCCTGACGCTGATGACAAGGTTTCTGACGCTGAGGACAAGGTTCCTGACGCTGAGGACAAGGTTCTTGACGCTTAGGACAAGGTTCCTGACGCTGAGGACAAGGTTCCTGACGCTGAGGAGAAGGTTCCTGACGCTGAGGACAAGGTTCCTGACGCTGAGGACAAGGTTCCTGACGCTGAGGACAAGGTTCCTGACGCTGAGGACAAGGTTTGTGACGCTAAGGACAAGGTTCCTGACGCTGAGGACAAGGTTCCTGACGTGGAGGACAAGGTTCCTGACGCTGAGGACAAGGTTCCTGACGCGGAGGACAAGGTTCCTGACGCGGAGGACAAGGTTCCTGACGCTGAGGACAAGGTTCCTGACGCTGAGGACAAGGTTGCTGACGCTGAGGACAAGGTTTCTGACGCTGAGGGTAAGGTTCCTGACGCTTACGACAAGGTTCCTGACGCTGAGGACAAGGTTACTGACGCTGAGGACAAGGTTCCTAATGCCGAGGACAAGGTTCCTGACGCTGAGGACAAGGTTCCTGACGCTGAGGACAAGGTTCTTGACGCTTAGGACAAGGTTCCTGACGCTGAGGACAAGGTTCCTGACGCTGAGAAGAAGGTTCCTGACGCTGAGGACAAGGTTCCTAACGCTGAGGACAAGGTTCCTGACGCTGAGGACAAGGTTCCTGACGCTGAGGACAAGGTTCCTGACGCTGAGGACAAGGTTTGTTACGCTGAGAACAAGGTTCCTGACGCTGAGGACAAGGTTCCTGACGTGGAGGACAAGGTTCCTGACGCTGAGGACAAGGTTCCTGACGCGAAGGACAAGGTTCCTGACGCGGACGACAAGGTTCCTGACGCTGAGGACAAGGTTCCTGACGCTGAGAACAAGGTTTGTGACGCTGAGGACAAGGTTTCTGACGCTGAGGACAAGGTTCCTGACGTGGAGGACAAGGTTCCTGACGCTGAGGACAAGGTTCCTGACGCGGAGGACAAGGTTCCTGACGCGGAGGACAAGGTTCCTGACGCTGAGGACAAGGTTCCTGACGCGGAGGACAAGGTTGCTGACGCTGAGGACAAGGTTTCTGACGCTGAGGGTAAGGTTCCTGACGCTTACGACAAGGTTCCTGACGCTGAGGACAAGGTTACTGACGCTGAGGACAAGGTTCCTGACTCGGGGGACAAGGTTCCGGACGCTGAGGATAAAAATCCTAACGCTGAGGATAAGGTTCTTGACGCTGAGGACAAGGTTACTGACGGTGAAGACAAGGTTCCTTACGCTGAGGACAAGGTTCCTGACGCGGAGGACAAGGTTGCTGACGCTGAGGACAAGGTTTCGGACGCTGAGGACAAGGTTTCGGACGCTGAGGGTAAGGTTCCTGACGCTTACGACAAGGTTCCTGACGCTGAGGACAAGGTTACTGACGCTGAGGACAAGGTGCCTGACGCGGAGGATAAGGTTCCTGACGCTGAGGGCAAGGTTACTGACGCTGAGGACAAGGTCCCTGACGCGGAGGACAAGGTTCCTGGCGCTGTGGACAAGGTTACTGATGCTGAGGACAAGGTTCCTGACTCGGAGGACAAGGTTCCGGACGCTGAGGATAAGGATCCTGACGCTGAGGATAAGGTTCTTGACGCTGAGGACAAGGTTACTGACGGTGAGGACAAGGTTCCTGACGCTGAGGACAAGGTTCCTGACGCGGAGGACAAGGTTGCTTACTCTTAGGACAAGGTTTCTGACGCTGAGGGTAAGGTTCCTGACGCTTACGACAAGGTTCCTGACGCTGAGGACAAGGTTACTGACGCTGAGGACAAGGTGCCTGACGCGGAGGATAAGGTTCTTGACGCTGAGGGCAAGGTTACTGACGCTGAGGACAAGGTCCCTGACGCGGAAGATAAGGTTCCTGGCGCTGTGGACAAGGTTACTGATGCTGAGGACAAGGTTCCTGACTCGGAGGACAAGGTTCCCGACGCTGAGGATAAGGATCCTGACGCTGAGGATAAAGTTCTTGACGCTGAGGACAAGGTTACTGACGGTGAGGACAAGGTTCCTGACGCTGAGGACAAGGTTAGTGACGCTGATGACAAGGTTCCTGACGCTGAGGACAAGGTCACTGAGGCTGAGGACAAGGTTCCTGACGCTGTGGACAAGGTTACTGATGCTGAGGACAAGGTTCCTGACGCTGAGGACAAGTTTCCTGACGCGGAGGACAAGGTTCCGGACGCTGAGGATAAGGATCCTGACGCTAAGGATAAGGTTCTTGACGCTGAGGACAAGGTTACTGACGGTGAGGACAAGGTTCCTGACGCTGAGGACAAGGTTAGTGACGCGAATGACAAGGTTCCTGACGCTGAGGACAAGGTTACTGACTCTGAGGACAAGGTTCCTGAGGCTGAGGACAAGGTTTCTGACGCTGAGCACATGGGTCCTGACGCTGAGGACAAGGGTCCTGACGCTGAGGACAAGGTTTCTGACGCTGAGGACAAGATTTCTCACACTGAGGACATGGTTCCTCACGCTGATGACACGCGCGAAGGTCTTCGTGCATTCTCGTCATTCAAACTTGTAAGTTATGATGTAGTTTTTAACTGAGAGTAGAGAAATGAGAGAACTTAAAGCGTAGATACTGTACCATGCATTAAACATAGTTTAGCAAACCTATTATTATTATTATATTATTTTATGAGAATCTAGTTTTCCGTGAAATTGCTTTTTTAAGACACGCGAATCGTGAAATGGCTTTTTTTTGTGAAACATGATCCATACCCACCCCCTTTCCCACTTGAAATGTGTGGTATATTAATTACACACGCTAGAGAAAAAAGCTAAGCGAATAAGTTGCAATGGGCTTCCATCTACGAACAAGTGATCTAGTGGTAAAGACTACATATTGTGTAATGTGCCACTTTGGTTCAAGTCCTACAAAAGGCATTTTCTGACTAGCTTGAAATGTGTAGAGTATTTATTACGCAAGCTAGAGAAAAAAGGCTAAGGTGAGTAATTAACTTGTGGTAGGGTTCTAACAAAAAAAGGTGAATAAGTTGCAGTAGGCTTCTAACAACAAGCAAGTGGTCTAGTGGTAAAGACTGTAGATTGTGTAATGTACCAGCTGTGGTTCAAGTCCTAGGAAAGTCATTTTGTGACTTTAAATGTTTCGAATATTAATGACACAAGCTGGAGAAAATGTTAAGATGGACAGGTTGCGGTAGTCTTCCAACAACGAGCAAGTGGTCTAGTGGTGAAGACAATTGGCTGTGTAATGTACTATTGCTGTTCAAGTCCTACAGAAGTTATTTTGTGACTTGAATTATGTCGATTATTATTTACAAAAGCTACAGAAGAAAGGTAAAGGTGAATAGGTTGCAGTAGGCTTCCAACAACGAGCAAGTGGTCTAGTGGTAAAGACAACAGGTTGTGTCATGTGCCAGTTGTGGTTCAAGTCTAACAGAAGCCGTTTTGTGTTTCAAAAGTTGTTGAGTTTTAATTATACAAGCTAGAGAAAACAATAAGGTGAATAAGTTGCTCTAGTCTTCCAACAACGAGCAAGTGGTCTAGTGTTAAAGACAACAGGCTTGAGTTATGTACCAGCTAAGGTTCAAGTCCTAAAGAAGTCATTTTGTGACTTGAAATCGCTCGATTCTTCCAGCGTAGCACCCGAAGACTTTGAGTAGTACCGCTAGACTAGTAAGTCTATTGGTGAAAGCTCAGTGTTTTCTATCATAGCTAATCTTTTTTCTCTACCCTACGTACCCCTGACAAAAACCAAAAAGTCCTTGTCAGGAAACAAACCAGACATCACCGACATGCGACACTAAGCCGAGACCACTAGACCATCGTGGCTGTTGCTTGTTAGCTGTTACTTTTGATTTTATTTAACCGTTTACTCTCTTAGGTGAGTGCAAAGTTGAAAGGTGTATCATGTCTCGCAATCAACAAGGCTCGCAATATTATCGTTGCAACAACCATTGCATAAAATAGACTCAGGCTCTACTTTTTCCCCACGATTGTGGCAACGCTGCGATCGTATTTCTTAACATTGCGAGACAAGTTGCTTAGTGCAAGAGCGAAACGAATGTTGATCTCAGCAGGGAACGAACCGGCTAGGTCTCCAAGCATACGACAACAGGTTGAGTTCACTACACCATCTTGGTTACTGGTTTTTCAATTGTTCAAAAAAAATAGAGGTGAAAAACCAACAGCCAAGATGGTGTAGTGGACTGGACCTGTTGTCCTATGCTTCGAACCCTAGGTTCGATCCCTGCTGTGATCAATATTCTTTCCGCTGTTGCACAAAGCAACTTGTCTCGCAATGTTGAGAAATACGATCGCAGCGTTGCCGCAAACGTGGGAAAAAGTAGAACCTGAGTCTACTTCATGCAATGGTTGTTGCAACGATAATATCGCGAGCCTTGTTGATTGCGAGACATGATACACTTTCAACTTTGCGCTCACCTAAGAGAGTAAAGGGTTAACTAAAACAAAAAGTAACAACTAACAAGCAACAGCCACGATGGTTTAGTGGTCTCGGCTTAGTGTCGCATGTCGGTGATGTCAGGTTCGTTTCCTGACAAGGAAATTTTGGTCTTTGTCAGGAGTAGAGAAAAAGGATTAGCTATGATAGAAAACGTTAAGCTCTCACCAATAGACCTAGTAGTCCACCGGTACCACTCAAAGCCTTCGGGTGCTAAAGTGGAAGGATCGAGCCCGGTTAAGACCGGCTGAGACTTCGTGCTCAGGTGATCGATCTGACCGGCCGTATGCGGAGTGAAACCAAAATTCGGGGGTTCTGTTTCCCCGAAAAAAATGAGAAATAACCCCAAAGTATCTTGCTCTAAGAGCAAGGCAAAAAGACTTAGTAAATACCTGCCTTCCCCGGCCCGGCCTCCCCCTTCTTCCTCCCCGCCTTCCCACCGCACGCTGACATATAGCCATGGAAAGTACTAAAGATTAATTTCATTGGTGGTATTCTCTCCTAACATTTGCCCAGCCGCCATTTCCTTTTGTATTCTTTTCCCATCTTGTTTTGTTCATTATTTTTTCATTCGTCCTCGAACCGATCCTGATACACGACATTGGCTTTTAAAGTCCGATATCGTTACCACTGTCCACTTGCTCGTTGTTGGAAGCCTACCGCAACTTATTCACCTTAACCTTCTTTCTCTAGCTTGTGTAATTAATATACGAGACATTTCAAGTCACAAAATGACTTCTTTAGGACTTCAACCTTAGCTGGTACATGAGACAAGCCTGTTGTCTTTACCCCTACACCACTTGCTCGTTGTTGGAAGCCTACCGTAAATTATTCACCTTAACATGTTTTCCCTGGCTTGTGTAATTAATATCGACACATTTCAAGTCACAAAACGACTTATGTAGGATTTGAAACACACCTGGTACATTACACGACATGCAGTATTTACCACTAAACCACTTGGTCGTTGTTGGAAACCTACGCAACTTATTCACCTAAACCTTTTTTCTCAAGCTTGTGTCTAAGTTTTCATGTCACAAAATGATTTCCGTACGATTTGAACCGCAGCTGCTCAATTACACAGCTTAAAGAATTTACCACTAGACTACTTGCTCGTTGTTAGAATCGTCTATAGCTTGTGTACACATTTAAAGCAAGTTATTCCAGGTGCATAATCGAAAAAGACGTGAAAGTTGATATTATGCGGTTTCGAACCTAATGTTCTATGGAATTTCAAGGCCCTTGTAGCAGAGACTTGAATTTGGGCCAGCCTGAAGGTTATATTTCTGGAATCTACGAGCCACAGGCTCTCTGTCGATGCCTCATTCGTCCATCACTAGGCCGGACGTGGAAATAAAAAGCAGTTTTTTCCAGCTGTGTCAGTAATCGAAAAAGACGTGAAACTTAATATTATGCGGTTGTGAACCTTTAGTTCTATCGAATTTCAAGGCCTCTGCAGCAGAAAATAGAATTTGGCACGGTCCAAAAATTCTATTTTTGGAATCTACAGTCCATAGGCTTTCTATGGTTGCCGTATTCGTGCTTCACAAGACAGTTCATGAAGATAAAGAGCAGGTTATTCCAGGCATATAATCGAAAAAGACGTGAAAGTTAATATTATGCGGTTTCGAACCTAATGTTCTATGGAATTTCAAGGCCCTTGTAGCAGAGACTTGAATTTGGGCTAACCTGAAGGTTGTATTTCTGCAATCTACGAGCCACAGGCTTTCTGTAGATGCCTCATTCTCCATCACTAGGCCGGACGTGGAGATAAAAAGCAGTTTTTTTTCATCTGAGTAATCGAAAAAGACGTGAAGCTTAATAACATGCTGTTTTCAACCTTTCGTTCTATTGAATTTCAAGGCCTCTGCAGCAGAAAATAGAATTTGGCACGGTCCAAAAATTCTATTTTTGGAATCTACAGTCCATAGGCTTTCTATCGTTGCCGTATTCGTGTTTCACAAGACAGTTCATGAAGATAAAGAGCAGGTTATTCCAGGCGTATAATCGAAAAAGACGTGAAAGTTAATATTATGCGGTTTCGAACCTGATGTTCTATGGAATTTCAAGGCCCTTGTAACAGAGACTTGAATTTGAGCTAACCTGAAGGTTGTATTTCTGCAATCTACGAGCCACAGGCTTTCTGCAGATGCCTCATTCGTCCATCACTAGCCCGGACGTGGAGATAAAAAGCAGTTTTTTTCCAGCTGTGTAATCGAAAAAGACGTGAAACTTAATAACATGCTGTTTTGAACCTTTCGTTCTATTGAATTTCAAGGCCTCTGCAGCAGAAACTAGAACTTGGCACGGTCTAAAAATTGTATTTTTGGAATCTACAGTCCAAGGCTTTCTATCGTTGCCGTATTCGTGTATCACTAGACAGTTCATGAAGATAAAGAGCAGGTTATTCCAGGCGTATAATCGAAAAAGACGTGAAAGTTAATATTATGCGGTTTCGAACCTGATGTTCTATGGAATTTCAAGGCCCTTGTAGCAGAGACTTGAATTTGGGCTAACCTGATGGTTGTATTTATGGAATCTACGAGCCACGGGCTTTTTATCAAGGCCTCATTCGTCCATCACTAGCCGGACGTGGAGATAAAAAGCGGTTTTTTTCCAGCTGTATAATCGAAAAAGACGTGAAACTTAATAACATGCTGTTTTGAACCTTTCGTTCTATTGAATTTCAAGGCCTCTGCAGCAGAAACTAGAATCTGGCACGGTCTAAAAATTGTATTTCTCGAATCTAGAGGCCATAATCTTTCTATCGTTGCCGTATTCGTGTATCACTAGGCAGTTCATGAAGATAAAGAGCAGGTTATTCCAGGCGTATAATCGAAAAATACGTGAAAGTTAATATTATGCGGTTTCGAACCTGATGTTCTATGGAATTTCAAGGCCCTTGTAGCAGAGACTTGAATATGGGCTAACCTGATGGTTCTATTTCTGGAATCTGCGAGCTACGGGCTTTCAATCGAGGCCTCATTCGTCCATCACTAGGCCGGACGGGGAGATAAAAAGCAGTTTTTTTCCAGCTGTGTAATCGAAAAAGACGTGAAAGTTAATAACATGCTGGTTTGAACCCTTCGTTCTATTGAATTTCAAGGCCTCTGCAACAGAAACTAAAATTTGGCACGGTCTGAAAATGGTATTTTTGGAATCTACATTCCATAGGCTTTCTATCGTTGCCGTATTCGTTTATCACTAGACAGTTCATGAAGATAAAGAGCAGGTTATTCCAGGCGTATAATCGAAAAATACGTGAAAGTTAATATTATGCGGTTTCGAACCTGATGTTCTATGGAATTTCAAGGCCCTTGTAGCAGAGACTTGAATATGGGCTAACCTGATGGTTCTATTTCTGGAATCTGCGAGCTACGGGCTTTCAATCGAGGCCTCATTCGTCCATCACTATGTCGGACGTGGAGATAAAAAGCAGTTTTTTTCCAGCTGTGTAATCGAAAAAGACGTGAAAGTTAATGACATGCTGTTTTGAACTTTTCGTTCTATTGAATTTCAAGGCCTCTGCAGCTTATTTGATTTTTCTCGGTCTGAAAATGGTATTTTTGGAATCTACATTCCATAGGCTTTCTATCTTTGCCGTATTCGTGTATCATTAGACAGTTTATCGAGATAAAAAGCAGGTTATTCCAGGTGCATAATCGAAAAAGACGTGAAAGTTAATATTATGCGGTATCGAACCGGATGTTCTATAGAATTTCAAGGCCCTTGTAGCAGAGACTTGAATTTGGGCTAGCCTGGATATTGTATTTTTGGAGTCTACGAGCCACACGCTTTCTGTCGATGCCTCATTTGTCCATCATGCTCTGGATCGGAGGTGGAGATAAAAGGAGTTTTTTCCAGCTGTGTAATCGAAAAAGATGTGAAAGTTAATGACATGCTGTTTTGAACGTTTCGTTCTATTGAATTTCAAGGCCTCTGCAGCGGAAACTAGAATTTGTCACGGTCTAAAAATTGTATTTTTGAAATCCACAGTCCACGAGCTTTCGATCGATGGCGTATTCGTGTATCACTAGACAGTTCGTAAAGATAAAAAGCAGTTTATTCCAGGCGCATAATTGAAAATGACCGGCGTGAAAGTTAATATTATGCTGTTTTGAACCTTTCGTTCTATCGAATTTCAAGGCCTCTGCAACAGAAACTATAATTTGTCACGGTCTGAAAATTGTATTTTTGGAATCTACGGTCCATAAGCTTTCTATTGACACTGTATTCGTGTACCACTAGACAATTCATGAAGATAAAATGCAGGTTATTCCAGGTGCATAATCGAAAAAGACGTGAAAGTTAATATTATGCGGTTTCGAACCTGATGTTCTATGGCATTTCAAGGCCCTTGTAGTAGAGACTAGAATTTGGGCTAGCCGGAAAGTTGTATTTCTGGAATCTACGAACCACAGGCTTTCTGTCAATGCCTCATGCGTTGATCACTAGGCCGGACGTGGAGATAAAGAGCAGTTTTTTCCAGCTGTGTAATCGAAAAAGACGTGAAAGTTAAAATTATATAAGTGAGGGTTAGGGTTTGGCTGTTTCGAACCTGAAGTTCTATTGAATTTCAAGTTTCCCGTAGCGGAAACGTAAATTTACGCCGGTCTGAAAATTGCATATTTGGACTATCTACGTTCCATAGTCTTTCTGTCGATGCCTTACTCGTGCATCAAAAGACAGTCCATGAAAATACAAACCAGGTTATTCCAGGTGCATAATCGAAAAAGACGTGAAAGTTAATAATATGCTGTTTTGAACCTTTCGTGCTATTGAATTTCAAGGCCTCTGCAGCAGAAACTAGAATTTGTCACGGTCTGAAAATTATATTTTTGGAATCTACTATCCATACAGTTCGTGTATCACTAGACAGTTCATGAAGATAAAAAGACAACCATCTGACGCACTTCGACTATCATACACCATATGTACCATCTTTACCGTGTGACAGCCCTTCCGTGTATAACCACCTTACACCATCATACACCATCTGACAACCATCTGACACACTTCGACCATCATGCACCATCTTCACCATCAGACATCACATGCCTGTATTGGACATTACTCGTTAGGCTGTACGTTTTTTTCTCCATTTTTTACTCCCTTTTTCCAAAATATAAAAGGGGCAGAATTATATGGGGTTAGCTTTTCCCCCTATTTTTTGCTCCTTTTGCAAATTGAAATGTTATATATTGTGTTATCTCATGGTTGTTTTCGGTGACGTTGGCTATTAACCTTTAGTTTATTATTGATGTTAATTTTTGGGAATATTAAATTGCTCCAGGAATCCAACCTGGATACCATTACTGGTTCCAAACAGGACAATTTTTTAAACTTTATCGTCATCGTGCATTAATATATTGAAAAATTACCATTATGTATCTGGGCCGCTTGTTCAAAAGCCGGTTAGTTTGAGCCCTGTAGGTTAACCTAAAATTCAGAGAAGACTTCCCAACAACTTGGGGGTACAAGTGCTCTTTGCCCTCATCGCAAAAACCAACTCCAAGCTCGCTGCAAGTGCCAAGTAGGTACACTGTCGAGCATTCCGAATGGATGAAAGCGCTCGCAGGGAACTTGCGATTCCACCTTGCAATAAATAGAGGCTTATCCGGGAATAACCATCGTCTTTAATACAATATACCTTTTGAAAAAACTTGGTTTGCACTCGACGTCAATTGATTGATGGAAAAGAGGCTTATCCGGGCATGGTCACGAGTCTAGAATCTCATTAGCAGTATTGTATAATTAGGGCGTGTTTTCATCCAACACGTGTCTTTGTTTTACAAGTCTCAAAGGATTGATTGCAAACCAACAATTGTTAATCTTTTACACTATATATGTACACATCTACATATAGGAAAACACAATACAGGGTGTCCCCCCCAAAAAACACGCCAAACTATTGAAATAACGTATTGTTAGAATTTGAATGCCTTAGCACTTAAGATGTAGAAGATGTGTAAAATATTGACAGGGTGCATATATTATAAATATTGACTTAACAAGTTAAAATATCTTTGTAAAGCGCACGATTTTGAATCGATGTTCTTGGAAATTAAAGCAGCTTCTTAAACAGTTTCTTTATGCATAAAATTTACTTGTCAAGCTTTTATGCACTTGTGAGTTCAGCAGAGTGTCAAGGCATTCAAATTCAATACGTTATTTCAATAGTTTGGGGGTTTTTTTGGCACCTGTAGATGCATTTTATATTCAATTTATTTATTTAGGAGTAATATTTAGTTATAATATACAAATGCATGCCTCTCTAACAGCTTCGATTTTATAACTATAGTCAATTAGATATAAGAAGCTTTAATGTTTGTGTCTTCTTCCGTGTCGTAACTCGTTTCTTCGGTCTTCTACAGGACACGCGAGACTCCTATAGCCCTGAATTCTGCATTCGATAAAAATCTAGCAAGTAAAGTAATTGAAATATTAGTGTAAAAATTTAAATTTAAATTTAAAGTCGGCTTATCAATTAGGGGCGGACCATTAGAAATCCCGGGAGGGGGAGGGGGGGTGTGAAAATTCCCCAAAAAAAATTCGTGAAAAGAAAAATGCCTGGAAAAAAAATATGTGCAGCCATTACGTCAGAGAAAAAAAATTCGTGCAAGCAAACAGCAAAGTATAAGTAGTCTTGAAAAAAAAATCGTGCAGAGGTTAAATGCATTAAAACAAATTCCTGCAGAGACAATGAGACTGAAAAAAAAATTCGTGCCGCAAAAATTTTATACCCCCCCTCCCGGGATTTCTAATGGTCCGCCCCTTAGAGAAGGGAACATTAGCTGGACCAAATATTTTGAGGCCATTTAGCTATCACAAGTCCACCTACCGTATTGCATATTCTGTACATATATAGTTTTGTACAGGAAATCATAAAATGAAAGATCTTTTAGAGCCAGAATTTTCTTGAACTTTTGAATTCTGCATTCGATGAGAATCTATATAAAGTTGAAAAGTATTAGGGTAGGATTTAAATATTCCGTGCGGGGACCCCAGCCTTAATCTTTAATTAGATAAGGAGACACTTGAGCAAAGATTTTAAAATTTTACTTCAAATCAAAGTTTTACTTACTTCAAATCCATCTTCAATATCGCAAACCTCTGGTTTTCTTCAGGTCTTGCACATTTTTGAACATCTGAATTCTGCATTAAATGAAAATCTAAAAAAAAACAACTTGAAAAGTGTTTAGTGTACGAATGATATAACTGGGGAGAACCCTGGCCTTACTAATCCTTAATGGGAACACCAGACCAAGGTTTTCGAGCATTTATTGACGTTCAACAAAATTAGCTATTCACAAGTTTTACTAAATTGAAGCATTTTCCATATTGTAAAACATCACATGTTTAAAATCTTCAACAAAACATGAAGGGAATAAACGTCTTTCAACTTGATCTTCATTGAAATTGTTCTTCAACTTCTGCATTCGATACGAATCTGAAAAAATAACAACTAGAAAAAGTGTTAGTGTAGGAATCAAAATATTCGGGGAACCCACCATTAATACTATAATTAGAGAAGAAAAGCAGAGACCAAAGTGTTCGAGCTTTTATTGATTTTCAACAACATATTTAGCTATTACAAGTTTAAGAAAATTTTTCCACATATCGCGTAAGCCTGTGGTTTTTGCGAGTCTTGAACAGGACATCATGAAATGAATATATGTCTTTCAAACCGATATCCGGAACATAGTTTTGAACTTCTCAATTCTGCATCTTAAAAGAACTAGAAAAAGTGTTTAGTTTAAGAATTTAAATTATTGGGGAACCATCCTTAATGCTAATCCTATTATTTAGAGAAGAAAACACGAGGCCACAATTTTAGAGTTTTTATTGATTTCCACCAAAAAAATTAGCTATTACAGGTTTTAAAAAATCGAAGCATTTTCCATATCGTAAACCTCAGGTTTCGATGGACTTGAACAGAACATCGTTAAGTGAATAAACTTTTATTCAACTTGATATCCATGAGATTTCCCTTGAACATCTGAATTCTGCATTCGGTAAAACCTAGAAAACAAACTACAAAAGTGTTTAGTGTAAAAAATTTAAACAGTTGAGGGACCCCAGCCCTACCCTAGCTTAATAATAATCGTATTAGGAAAAACAGAGACAAACGTTTTAGCTTTTATTGATTTTTTCAACAAATAATTTAGCTATTAGAAGTTTTACAAAATTGAGGCATCTTCCATATCATGAACCTCTGGTTTCGTTGAATTTTGAACAGAACACTCATGAACTGGATAGACGTCTTTAACCAACTTGATATCCATGAACAGTTTCTTGCACTTCTGAATTTTCCCTGCTGGATTCTGCATTGGGTGAAAATCTGAGAGAACTTGGAAAAAAATGTTAGTGTACTAATTGGAATAGTTGGGAGACCCAACCCTTAATATTAATTATATCAATTAGAAAAGAAAACAAGGAAACAAATGTTTGAGCTTTTTATTGATTTTCCACAAAAAATTAGCTATTACAAGTTTTACAAAATTGAAGCATCTTCCATATCATGAACCTCGGGTTTTGTTGAATCTTGAACAGAACATTCATTTCTTGCAATTCTGAATTCTGCATTGGGTGAAAATCTAGGATAACTTGGAAAAAAATGTTAGTGTACGAATTGGAATAGTTGGGGGACCCTTCCCTTAATATTAATCCTATCAATTCGAGAAGAAAACAAGGAGACAAATGTTTGAGCTTTTTATTGATTTTCAACAAAAAATTAGCTATTACAAGTTTTACAAAATTGAAGCATCTTCCATATCATGAACCTCTGGTTTTGTTGAATCTTGAACAGAACATTCATGAAGTGAATAAACGGTCTTTAATCAACTTGATACCCATGAAAATTTTCTTGAACTTCTGGATTTTGCATTGGGTGAAAATCTAGAACTTGGAAAAAATGTTAGTGTACTAATTTAAACAGTTGGGGGACCCCACCTTTAATATTAATCCTATCAATAGAGAAGAAAACCACAGACAAATGTTTGAGCTTTTTTATTGATTTTCAACACAAAATTTAGCTATTACAGGTTTTACAAAATTGAAGCATCTTCCATATCAAGAACCTCGGGGTTTCGTTAATTACGAAAGTCTAAAAAAGACTTGAAAGTGTTTAGCGTAAGAGTTTAAACAATTGGGGAAACCCACCTACAATACTAATTAGTCCTATCAATTAGAGAGAAAAACACGTGGTCACAACGATTTTCAGCTTTTACTGATGTTTAAAAAACATTTACTTATTAGTCTTATTACAAGTTTGACAAAATTCAAGTAATCTTCGATATCGTAAAATTCTCGTTTGTTCAGTTTTGAGCAGGACATCATGAATTGAAACGTCTTTCGAGTCAATATTCATGAAGATTTTTACAATTTCATTCAGCCAATAGCTACATGTATTTACAAGTTTTACAAAATGCATACAAGGTGATCTTCCGCATGTGTTTTATTCAACCTTGCATGAATCAAATATCTTTCAACTTGAATTCTGAATTTTGTGTTCGATGCATGTCTATAACGAAACTAGAGAAACGTTTAGATGAATTTAAATAGCGGGGAGGGGGCACTATCCTATCAATTAGAGAAGAGACGCTATAGACCAAAATTCTGAGCTTTTATTGATTTTAACAAAAAATTAGCTATTACAAATTGTAGAAAAATTTGGGTCATCTTCCATCTCGTAAAATTCCAGCTATTATTAATCTTGAATAGAATAACATGCATTCGAATGCCTTTCAACTTGATATTTGGAAGAGTAGAGATTTTCTTTAACTTCGGAATTCTGTATTCGATATAGGTCTATAAGAAAACTTGAGAAGTGTTTAGTTTAAGAATTTAAACTGGGGGAGGGGCACTATCTTGTCAATTAAAGAAGAAACACTATAGACCAAAATTTCTGAGCTTTTATTGATTTGAACAAATATTTAGCTATTACAAATTTAAAAAAAAGTTAGGTCGTCTTCCTAATAATAGAACATCATGTATTCGAATGCTTTTCATTCTTGATATTCGATAGAATCGAGATTCTTGAACTTCTTATTTTTTCATCCCATGAAAATCTATAAGAATATTTCTGAGAGTATTTAGTTTACGAAGTTACTTTTAGGGGGCCCCGAGGGACTTAATACCTCGTGAAGGAAGAGACATGTACACAACAGTTTTTGTTCTTTTATTTTGATTAAAAATCATTTACTTATTTACAAGTTATACTACAATATAACACTATAGTTGCCGCAGAACTACAGTTTATTATTTCATATATAGATCAGTGTTATGCGTTAAATGTGTTATACAGTATATGCACGTGATGTGTATTCCGAATTTTTTATCATAGAAATCAAGTTTGACAAATATGATGTCAAATTGTTATAAAATATATTTTGTATTTTTTGCTGGAATTAAATAATTTATTATATTTCTAGAATTTTTTAAAGAAATTATGTTTGACAAGTATGATGCCAAACACAAAGCTGCAGTTTATACTGCTTTTTTTATTGCTGTCAATTCTACCTTTTAAAGAAAAGTCAAGTTTGAAAAACGTGATGCCAAATTTTCAGGCATGCATGCAGTTTATGCTGTTTTCTTGTTGTTTTCTTGTTGCATGCAGTTTATGCTGTTTTCTTGTAGATTGTATTTTTTTAAAGAAATGAATTCGACAAATATGATGCCAAATTTACAAGCATAATTTTGTATGACATTACTAAGTTTTAAATCCTGAATTTTTTCTAAGAAATCAAATTTGACAAATATGATGCCAAATTTACAAGCATAATTTTGTATGACATTACTAAGTTTTAAATCCTGAATTTTTTCTAAAAAATCAAATTTGACAAATATGATGCCAAATTTACTAGCATAATTTTGCATACATTCTTAAGTTTTAAATCTGAATTTTTTTCTAAGAAATCAAATTTGACAAATATGATGCCAAATTTCTAAGTATACTGTAAGCATGCATGTCTATATATTTTATCACATCCTATAATATAATCTTTGATATATCCGGGGGCAACCCCTCCCCGCCCGCCTTTATCAACGCGTTTTGCCGCCTTAACCTGCATCGCGCACCGAATATCTCGAACTGTAGCTCGTTAGTATACATTTATAAGTAACAATTATTTCATAATTTACTTATTCACCTAATCATAAATATATTCCTATAGCCTAATCGTTATTATGGATGATATTTACAATATGGGGCATCCCCCCTTTATCAGCGCACCTTATCCTATCGCGCACCGAAAATTCCGAATTGTAACTCATATATACATGCAGATAACGACATGCACAATAATATAAACACACACACGTAATCATAATAAACACACAACACACTTATATAATTCCCTGGTGGTGCATGCATGCTTTTCAAAAAAATTTTCAAGAAAATATATCATGCATCGTGCAGTATTTATGCTAGGGGAATGATATTTCATTATGCAGTTTATCCATTATAAAATTTCATGGCCTCCCCCTGACAGTAAAGGTCTTTTCTCACGCATGCAGGGGGGGGGGGGCTGGGGTAGGGAGTCACTTCGCTTTACTGCCGGAGGGGCATTATACCTATATCTTCAGGTTTCCTAACACGTGCAACTAAACCAGGTTTCGTTGAAACATGCACAAAGTCCGAAATACGAAAATGTCGATAACTTTTTTTACCACCAGGGTTACACAGCTCTAACCTCGCGACGTCTTCGTTCTTCTGGATGAGATACCGGACTCATCCTTCCCTGCGGCGGCTGTAATAATAATCCATAATCCACAATGATGTTGTACGTTTAATAATCCACAATAATGTATAATATAATCCACAATGATGTATTATAATCCACATGATAATATAATCCACAATATGTAATAATCCAAGGTGTAATAATCCAGTTACCCAACAGCACATCCAAGATAACAAAAATAAAAGTCCTATTGCGGAAACGTGTTGGGGATCGATCCTGAGGGGTCAACTATGCGTTTTCACGCTTCAGTCCTAACCTAACTAGTTAACGAATTTATTTCACTCGTTATGTTGTGGCCTTAACTGGAATCCTAACAGAGCCTAGTTCTTGTGGTTCTAAACGTTTGTCAAGAAAGATGAGCAGGGCTCTCTCAACTCCTCTTGTAAACACGCTAATGCATGCACCGTGAAATACTTCATGCAACTCTCCTCAGTTTGGTAGAAGAAAATTTGTTACATTTATACAAGGTAGATATATTCTAGCTGCTTGATATATACCAACTCCTGGTCTATAGAATTTTCTCCAAATTTTATCCAACACCTCGAAATCACTAGTTGAATGAAATATTTCAGCATGCAAAAGCACGTCTACCTAAAGTCATGTGTCCTGATGACGACTATGCATGTAAAAAATTCGGGTAGTAAAATAAAAAGTGCAGAGTAAAAAAATTACTTGACCGCCCAGTGCGGGTTTACCACCTGATGTGGTAAGGGCCAGGTTGAGGCCTGGTGAACAGTGCGATCTAAAATAGAAAAAATAAGAATAATGAGTATTTAATCAAATTTTACATAGACGTCGGATGTGTAAAAAAATCCTGGTTTAGACTTAACGCGACATTGCTTCTCATCTTATAGTTTAATTGTAGAACAAACTTTCACATGCATTGCCATTGGCTTCACAATTTTGCAAAAATTCATTAAATTAGAACAGAAATCAAGTTCAATTTGAAGTCATTTTGATGCATGCACGGGATAGCAAGTTCTTTGACTTCGCTCATACGGGACTCATGTCGTATGGATCGGCAATTTTACTTAAAAAACTCGATTAAAATTGCAGACAAAGTATAGTCAAAAACGTTATATAAAACCTAGCAGAGACAATGTTTAATGGAAATAAGTTCGACAAAACATTATACCTGTTCAAGATCGACTTTAGAACAACAAAACCAGAAGACATAGAGCATCAAGAACTGCTGCGAATAAGTGCACATAGTCATAGCACTTTAGATTCATTTTAAATCCACCTAGCTGATGTGGTAAGGCCAGGTTGAATTAGCCTGATGAACAGCTAGTGCGATCTGAAATAGAAAAAAAGCAATTCAATCAAACTTTCAGTAAAGATGGATATATATAAAAATATTTTCTATGTAAAAAACTTTCTGGCTTAGACTTGACGCGACATTAATTGTTTCTTATATGCGACATTGCTTCTTACATGCAGTCGGCCCAGCCTTCGACTTAATTCGTCTTGAACGAGTTCGTCATAGGGGACGGCAAAATTTATATATATTCACAACAAATAGAGGTATTAAGTAAAGCGACAAAACACATATATACCTGTTTGAGATGGACTTTAGGACAGAACCAGGGAGACATAGAACATTAAGAACAGTTCAGAATAATTGCAGATATATAATATAGCCACTTTAGTTTCACTTTCAAATATATCCACCTGGTGTGGTATAAAGGGCCAGGTTCAGGCCTACATGATGAACAGTGCGATCTGAAATAGAAAAATAAGAATAATGAGTATTGAAATCAAGCTTTATATAGATACTGGATGTATGTAAAAATATTTTCAAAACTTTCCGCGACATTAGCCTATACTTCTTGTATAGTTTAATTCTACAACAAACTTTCACATTGGCAAGAACTAAGTTTTACTTAATCCTAGAAATTTTCTACTTTATCGAGAATATGTGAAATCGTACCGGCTTTAAGACGGAAGAACCATGCATACTAATTATCAGTCTGAACTACTGAAGATGCATGGTACTATACATGTACAACATTCAATACAAACAAAGAATATCACTCGAAATTCTAAACCATTTTACCAAGAATTAGTCTATAGGAACTCGAGTTAAAACCAATTAATTAGAACAGAAATCAAGTTAGATTTCAAGGTTATAGATTTAAAGCCATTTTGACACGGGCTAGCAAGTTCTTCGACTCAGGTAAAGCTATTTTTTTATTTCGCTCAAACGGGACTCGTGCCGTAATGGATGAATTTTTACTGAAAACTCGATAAAATCACAGACAAAGTATAGTCTGAAGTCTTTAAAACCTAGCAGAGGCAACGTTTATATACTGATAATGGCAAGTTCGATGATTTTTGGTTGAAGCTGAGAACATACAGTCGGCCTTCGACTTCGTCTTGAACGAGCTTGCCACATACCGGACGGCAAATTTTAATCATATATTCACAACAAATAGAGTCAAGTAAAGCGACAGAACAACTTTATACCTGTTTGATATCGACTTAGAACAGCACCAGAACTCCAGAAGACATCGGGACATCCAGAATTGCTGAGAATAAGTGCAGATAGTACTTCATAGTAAATTCATCCGAGTTAAAGTCTGATCCACTTCGCTTGCAACGACTCATTTGACAAAAGCGACTGAGTGAGCGATATTCCACCCAAAAAGCACGCGGTGGGCGTGTGGCTCAATCTGGTTTCCTATTGGCTAACATATGAAGCTCACGAATCATGATTGGTCGAGAATATACCAAGCTATCATTGGTCGAAATTATGCAAAGCTTATTGGTGCATTCTTTGTGCGTCCTTGGGGAATTGTCGTTTTCATTAAAACAATAGCTAAATAATGCATTAATTCAACTTTGAACTTAAATTTGAATAGGCAGTTGAAAGCAACGTGAAACATGCATCATAAAAGTCAACATGTTAAGTTGATAGAACGCATGAGAGCTTATATACAAGGAGTCCTTAAAAAAGCGCAAAACCATT
Source organism: Paramuricea clavata (assembly GCA_902702795.2). Classification (NCBI taxonomy): domain Eukaryota; kingdom Metazoa; phylum Cnidaria; class Anthozoa; order Malacalcyonacea; family Plexauridae; genus Paramuricea; species Paramuricea clavata. The sequence goes on from CACRXK020006079.1 coordinate 19,388, forward strand.
GAAATAAAAATATTGTTAGAATTTGAATGCCCTAGCACTAAGCTGAAGGCAAAGATGCGTAAAATATTGACAAGGGTGCATATATTAAATATTGACTTATTAAGAAATTAAAATATCTTTGCCCACGATTTTCTGCTCTTGGGAATTTAAAACAGCTTCTTAAACGGTTTCTTTATGATAAAATTTACTTGCGTCAAGCCACACTGTGGTGAAGCTTTGCATGCACTTGTGGGTTAAGCAGAGTACTGAGGCATTCAAATTTTAACAATACGTTATTTCAATGGTTTTGCGGGGTTTTTTTGGGAACCCTGTACAGGTATAGTAAGTCTACATTCCCCTGGTACTTTATAAACAATTAATACATCTTATAACAAATTGGCCTTTGTTCCATAACAACCAGGTGATCTCGTGTTCGTATTTTAGCCAATCAGCGCTCAGAAAGGGTTGTCCGAATAGAAATCCATTTTGATGTATTCAGTCAATTATATCTTTCGTTATTCTTTATGAAACTAGTTGAAATTTTGTAATTATGTTTAGTTATGAGAACTATAGCTCTGACAAAAATATGGAATCGAAATAAAGTATATTACAGGAGATATTCAGTTGTTTTAATCATAAAATGGATTTCTATTTGATAACTAGTGCCAGTACTTTTCCGCGTATCAAGATCACCTGGAAATGCTAAATTCAAAACAATGAGTGATTGGATGGCATACATGGAGAACAGTGGGATTTTCCAAACAACAAAAGGACAGTGAAGGATCCCAATCACTGGATCGTGACTGCATGCCACTTATTCTTATATGCAAAGTGTTACAGCCATTGATCAAATTACAGGCAAAACATTTCTCTTTTATTTTTTTACACTGAGTTGCTAACGTGTTCATATATTTACAACAATAGTGAGTTTGGGAACTTACAGCACAACAGCAACGGCAGAAAACAATGTTACTTCCGTTTCTTGTATTTGAGCCAAAGCATACATTATTAAACTTTATTTGAGTGTTGAAAGAACTTATCTTTATTTCGGAACAACCCTTAAGCCATAGTTGGTGAAATCATACAGAACAATCTGAACGACTTCGAACATTTTAACTGTTGACGCGGTTATATTAAGCCGTGAAAATGATCGTACTAGAATGACCAGCCCCAAATCATGAATGAATTCTATAGGATTTGAACCACAACTTGTCCATTAGACAGTCTATACTGTAGTCTTTACCACTAGACCACTTGCTCGTTGTTAGAAGCCTGCGGCAACTTATTCACCTTAACTTTTTTTCTCTAAGTTGTTTAGTAAATAAATCAACCCGTTTCCATTCCCAAAATGACATCAGCAGGATTTGAATCACAGCTGGTACATCACTGACACCAAAATGGCAGATTGCATTTATTTTGCACATGGGGGGTTGAGGACATCTATTTACCTGGAATTCAGTTTATATACTCCCTTCCCTGGAAAATAGCTTTAATCGTAGACCATACGGCCTGGATTTTAATATGGTCTCTAATCACCCCTACCCCTGGATTTTCCAAGGCCTTTCTTACACCCTTCCCCTGAAATTTCCATTGTCCTCAACTCCCCCTCCCTGTGCAGAATTTAAATGCAATCTGCAAATCAGGTATGAATAAGTGTTATGACTTATAACTATGTTTCTACTTTACACCAGATAAGTGTATTTTAACATCTTAAATTTGAACCTTATAAACCACAAAGTGGGAGCGAGTATCCGATTGTTGCAACAAAGTCAATTCAAACACTATACTTGCCTTCACATGCACTAAGTTTATGACGTGTAGCTGATGGTTCTACATAGCTCCTATAGATGCAATGTTCTTAAGGGAGTGGTCATTATTTATGTGGAGGGGGGGGGTTGGGAAATGGGAGGGGGGGCAAGCGAAGTTTTACCCTTATAAATAGGGGGGTCAAGAAAGTTTTAACACAGAGAAAGGGGGGAGGGGTAATAAAAGTTTTTGAACTGAAATACCATGTCTAGAGTTCTGATTTCTATAATCACAAATAGCAAAAAAGAAGACTCTGAAAATGCTATTTCCAACGATCTAGAGACTCAAAATTTTCAAAATTTTCCTGCTCGGCGCCAACCATGGTAGCGTCTCACGATAATGGGAGTCGGGCCCACTAAGTGAGTGACCCAGTTGTGGTATTTACATAAACATACCATGCAAGTACACTTTAATAACTGATCAGATTCGGTCTATCAACGCACAATGTAATGCTGTATATCCAAAAATCTGTTTCAGAAAATGCTCACATTTCAGTTCTAGGGGTGGAAAAATACAAAAAATTTTCTGGGGGAGGATACCCCCAGACCCCCCTACTAGTACATACGATACTACACCAAACTTTTTGTCACCAACAACCATCTGTCATCTCTCCACACTCAATATAGTATGGTCCCTTTTTGTAGATGCCCACCCTGACCCCCCAGACAAGTTCTTAAAAAAACCCTGTGTTCAAATAATTTCGCTGTATGAAGACGGGTCATGGGTTAGGGTTAGGGTAGGACAAATGTTGCATTGCAAAGTAGTAACACATAATATATATTTTTTAATCATATATGGTTGAATCATATTCACCAGGGTAAAACATCATGAGCTAGATTAAATAAATTGTCCTAATATTTAACTTTAGCTGCAACGCACACCTGTTTCATTGCTGTTAATTTTTCAATCCACACTGGGAGGGGGGGGGTCAGAAACGTTTTTACTTTTATGAGGGGGGAGGCACAAAAAGTTTGCCTTCAGTCTGGAGGGGGGTCAAAAACGTTTTCAATCCTTATTTTCCCCATTTCCCAACCCCCCCCTCCCCATAAATAATGACCACTCCCTAATTGAATGTTAGAGATGTTCACTATTCATTCCCTTAAGTAGCCATCCAACCTCCTCCCCCTGGTGGTGTGGTTCCTGCATGCATGTATGCTGTACGTAGAAATTGAATGGCTGTAATAAACAATTTATTGTCGAGATTGTACAGTGTTATATATAGTATATATGGTCAGTGTAATTGTGTATAATTGTGCATTTTTCTTAATAAAGTTTATGACTGAACCAATATTGCCTATAACTGTTTTGAGCAATTATTATTGGCTTATAATTTAACTCCTCAATGGTTGACATGATTTGCAATGAAATGTATGAATTATTAATTAATTGGCTATAACAACCTATTAAACTGCAATAACCTGCTAATGAATTCGCATGACCAAAGCAATTAGTTAAAATAACCTATTTATTTTAGTTGTACACAAATGTTCACAATTAATTAACCAAAAAATACTTAATAATAATCTATTTTAGTAAACCAAATCGAATCATTTTGCAAACGGTCCATGGAGTTTCTCCGCTTAATTTTTCATTCCAGATGGAATAATGGGAACAGCGAAGGCACATCCACTTTCAATACCGAGATTGTATTTATCTCCTTCGCCTTGCTTGTACGCACTTGTAACGATTCTCAACCATCCTTTCTCTCCCCAGGGCCTCCCCCAGGAGTTGCGAACAATCCAGTATTCAGTACCATTCTCCACACCCCACCCGGCCACAGATACAACATGGTTGATACCAATATCTTCGTTGTATTCTGAGTATATCCCACCTTGATAGGCATCTAACTTGGGTGTGGCCATGATTCCACAAGCAATAGGACCACGTTGGTGAATTTCTGCTTTCATCTTATCTAGACCGTTAACGCGACCTGGTTTGAAATAACGGGAAAAGGATTTAACATGATATGACTTTGCATAGGGTGAAAAGAATTTCTTTCAAGTTAGATTCAGGTCACTATACGAATTTAGATAACATTGCACAACAAATCTTGGATGTAGAAGAAAGCCAGAGAAATGCTGATTACGTATTTTACGTTAGGTGGGTGTTTACCTAAAACTTTTCTTGTTCTGCTCGACTAAATATATTCCAGATAAACAAGAAAATAAGTTTACAGTTTCCCGTAAACGTTTTTCTAGATAATGCAATTTGAATCTTCATAAGTAAAGTAACAATACTCAATAGCGTGTGCGGTCGCTTTCTCCTTTTTATAATGGTTCTTTTGATAACGCCGTGTTGTTTTTACGGCTGTGCATATAGACTATGATGACGATTCCAATACCAAAAAAACCTATTACCTAATGAACAAATTTTTGATCTAGACAAGTCTAGAAAAAATTTCATCACAGCTTGAAAGAGCATCACAAAATTAGTAATATTACGAAGTTTCGTTGCGAAATGTTGTAAAATTAAATGCGGATAATATAGCCCTGCGAAGTTTGCCGTTTTTTCAGTCATTTTGTATTACGCACGGGAAATTGATACCGCTTTCTGAAAGGTATCAATTTCCCGTGCGCAGTACAAAATGACTGAAAAACGGCAAACTTCGCAGGGCTACATTATAATAATTTTGTGATGCTCTTCAAAGCCGTGATGAAATTTTTGTCTAGACTTGTCTCAACATTCGTTCCCAGGGAAAGCCCTGGGAACGAGGTTGGACTTGTCTAAATCAAAATTTTGTTCATTTATAGGTAATAGCTAGGTCCATTAAAATCAGTATAAAACAATGAATAATCAAAGAAGTGCAGCTACCCACCAACACGAAATAAGTTGGAAGAACTTTGTAACACAACCAACGTTGTGTCAAAATTTGCAGATAGTCGGTTTAAAGCCGGTTCAGTCCACTAGCGAACTGTTTCGCGCGAAGCGACCTTTTCCCTTTGTCGGCATCCATTTTGCCGCGTCTTGCTGACGTATAATAAGTGATACCGACAAAGGAAAAAGGTCGCTTCGCGTGAGAAAATTCCCTAGTGGAAAACAGGCCTAAAGCCGAGTTTCGAAACCGCAAGGCTAATTGGATCCAGGCTAGCGGATCATGCAGGTCGAACCAATTAATTTCGCGTGAGATTTGCATTACAAATCTTCGTAGCAAATCGTTCGATGTGACATCGTCTTCAATAAACGTCAGTGACGTTTTCCACCAAGCTATTATTGCTTACCGTACTCGCTCACTTTAAAATGAGTGTAGTTGGCTATGGAATAACAGTGACCAGAATGAGAGCAAGTCTTGCATTGATGTTCCTTATCGCAGTCCTGATCCTTGGCTTGATAGTTATTACACGTTTCATCTGGAATACCCTCAGTATGTGCGTATGCATACACTGGGATCATACTGCCTCCTTCACATGAACCTGCATTGCCTGGAATAAGTAATCATTAATCATTATACTCTTATCAATAAATCACGCAAATCCTTTGTGGCCACTGATTGGCTGACGGAAAGTGCGGTTTCGTGGACGCAAGGGCCCTAGAAAAGCTGGAGAAACAACATCAGGGTGAAAGCAAGGGACCTTTTTCCTTTTGTGTTGTCTCAAAGGCCGTTGGAACCAGAGTGAACTGAGCATTTGAGATCAAGTTTGGCTGGTCTTTTGCTGATAACTGAAGAATGTCATGTCGACTTAGCAAAATGAGATTATAATGGCATTGCCACTTGACAGATTTTGCCACAAATTTGTTTAAGCCAAACCAAACTTAGCACGCCACAACGGTGGGCTCTGGTAGTTCTCTTGTTTTTTGTATAAATCAGCAAAGCCCTTTTTAAGCGTGGTACTTGGACCTGCATTGGGCGGTCACCCTGTATTAAACGGTTACTATAAAATACGAAATCCCCAATACGAGAGTGACCGCTTAATTAACCAGTGGCCTAACACAGGTTCGAGTGTATAAATGAAAGCAACTGGAGGTCATTATTCTCTCTAGTTGTCCTTGACTGGATGGATGGTATGGACGTCAGACAGACTTTTGTTTTGAACATGACGTTCAAAACAATGAGATGTCTGATCACCGAATTGGATACAGTCAGGGCGCAGTAAGTGTTTGCAAAGGAATTAAAGCAACATACCACAATCAAGGACATTTTGAACGGAAAGATAATTCACTGGCCACACGCCTTTCCTCTGAATGTTAATTCTGTCAGATAAGGCACTGGTGGTTCCCATCGCCCAACATGAACCACAGTATTGTGGGATGTGTTGATTACGTGTTACACTCACGTAGTTCTTGCCATCAACGTTTCTCCAATCCCAAGAAGCTGGAAGGTCTTTGACATTGATGTACTCGTGAGGGCGAGGCGTTTTACTGTTGGAAATATATCTTTCATTATTTACATTATTGTAAAAGGGATTTATGGTGTGTTTGGATGCCAAGTAAAGTGAGCGCTATCAGTAAGATGTTTTGTCATTCAAAAATAATAATAGTTGATCAGTTTTATTCAATCGAGTGAAAATGTGAGATGCTAACAAAATCTTGATATTTATCCATACCTGAACATGGCAGTACCCTAGTGTATATACACGAACTTGTGTTTAGATCGAAGCTTGGCGCGTGCTCCCAGGGGCGTAGGAAGCATCAAAAAGTGGGGGGGGGGGCAGTTTCGAGGGGCACTTTTCGAAAGAAAAGGGCACCTAAAAAATTTTTCCCGGAAATGTTAGCGACGGGGGGGAGGTCAACTCAAAAAAATTTCCACCAGACATACCATTATCTTCGCAAACATACAAAAAATTTTCTGTACATATCATAATTTTTCCGAAAATAACAAAATTTTTCCGGACATTGCATTATTTTCTTCCGAATATAACAAAATTTTTCCGGACATACCATGATTTTTTCCGAAAATAACAAAATTTTTCCGGACATGGCATTATTTTTTTTTGAATATAACAAAAATTTTTCCGCACATACCAAAATACTAAAATAAATGCAATCATGAATCAAAGGCTATTGAGGCAAACGGCGATCTCAACGACATTTTTAACG
>CACRXK020006080.1:0-26200 GCA_902702795.2 Paramuricea clavata
AGGTGAGCGTGGAGCATGTAGTATGTTATCATCACCATCAAAGACAGATTTTCAAGGGTGTGCAGAAAAATTCAGGGGTGGAAGGTGAGCGTGGAGCATGTAGTATGTTATCATCACCATCAAAGACAGATTTTCAAGGGTGTGCAGAAAAATTCAGGGGTGGAAGGTGAGCGTGGAGCATGTAGTATGTTATCATCACCATCAAAGACAGATTTTCAAGGGTGTGCAGAAAAATTCAGGGGTGGAAGGTGAGCGTGGAGCATGTAGTATGTTATCATCACCATCAAAGACAGATTTTCAAGGGTGTGCAGAAAAATTCAGGGGTGGAAGGTGAGCGTGGAGCATGTAGTATGTTATCATCACCATCAAAGACAGATTTTCAAGGGTGTGCAGAAAAATTCAGGGGTGGAAGGTGAGCGTGGAGCATGTAGTATGTTATCATCACCATCAAAGACAGATTTTCAAGGGTGTGCAGAAAAATTCAGGGGTGGAAGGTGAGCGTGGAGCATGTAGTATGTTATCATCACCATCAAAGACAGATTTTCAAGGGTGTGCAGAAAAATTCAGGGGTGGAAGGTGAGCGTGGAGCATGTAGTATGTTATCATCACCATCATAGACAGATTTTCAAGGGTGTGCAGAAAAATTCAGGGGTGGTAGGTGAGCGAGGAGCATGTAGTGTGCTGAGTAAGATGCAGCAGGGTCTGAGGGTACATTCACAAGTGGGGACAGGGTTGGGATAAGGTTGGGGGCAACGACCCCAGGATATTTCGAGATTATTGGCCTTGTTTTTAGTTTTATTTAGTTCAAAATTCTTGTTCAATTATACTGCTGTCATTTAATCAAACCAGCATTTAAATTTCTGGGGTAGGAAAACTTTCTGATGTGGTGAAAATATTTTTGGGGGTGCACACCACCACCCAGAAAATCCATCAATGATTGCCATTAGATAATTAAGTTATTATGGTATTAATATTATGACTTCGCTTTTGGCTATTCTGCATTTTAATGCCTTGTCCCATGTTTTGTGATATCTATAGCCAATAATTCCTACAAGATAAAAGACAACAGTCATATTACACTAATATTTATTACACATTCTTCCACCTGAACAACAGCATTTATTACCAAAAATTGTGGATGCATGCTTCTTCTCATCCATAAAACTGCAATACACTTAATAAAGTTCCTTTTACATACTACTGAAATGGCAAATCATTATCCACTAGTCAATCATAGTTTCTCTGTACTGTAACCAATTTCATGAAAGTCAAGACAATCACAGGGAAAGATAACAATTTGTTCAAGAGAGAGGAGGGATAAAATATTCTTGTTGTAGTTCTTCGTGTATTCCACTCTGTTGTGGAAATACATGTATGGTTTGAACATTGAGTCATATTCCAGAAAAATCCACACTCCAACTATGCATGGAGGAAATTTATGCTGTCTGGAGGGGAAGAATCTACTCCTGATAAAAGCAAAATGCACTATAAATAGGACAGGGGCTTGCAACTTCACATTTCCTGTATAGGAATGATGTGGATGTTTTCGGATTTCAAAATCTCTGGGTGAGCGTGCCACCAGACCCGCTAACAGGCTCATGCCTTCGGCAGCTCCCTCACCGACCCCCCAACAATTTCTTAATGACGCCATTGATTGTTCCCCCACTTCTGTTTTACTGGCTATGCCACTGCTCACAACATCAAATCAAGAGTCTCTTAATACTTGTCACTTGATTATATGGCAAAATCGGATCAGTCAATTTATTGTATATGGGCCATTGATAGTCGTTAAGAGTACACTACTATATATTGATGTCATATAACAACTCACTTCTCACTTATTTAGTGAATCGGTACTGAATCCAGTGTAGTGGCCCTGGCTATTTTGCCCCTTTGCTCCCCTCTCTGGCCTTGTTGCTAATCCTGGTCTAAATTAGTGTAAGAAATGATTTTCACACCATAATCTGTGTAAGTCACATCGCTAGGGCTAAAACAAAACAGTAAATCTTATGACCACAAATTTTACAAGGTTTTTTTATGACTTTTGTGTCCAATATTGAAATATCTGCAGTTCATATAGACATGAGTGAACGAGTTACGAGTGTTGAATTTTGACAAAATATTTTTATAATTTCGTACTATCGATCCGTCCATGAATCTTACCTGTGAAAAGAATTACTCGTCCTTTATGTAAAGTAAATTGTTGCATCAGCAAAGCGGTTGATTAATTCCCTCCAAGTCCAAGTTGTAAAAAAAAAACCCCAGCAAAATACGAGAAAATATTATGTTTTTAACTAAAAACACTGCCAAAACCAGGGGATGGAACCACGTCGTCCGAAGCTCAGGATCGCGGTGGGTCAGCGGCAATTGTGTGAGAATTACGGACCAGTTGTCATGGAAATGGCGTGAGCAAACGTCAAAATCCGCCATCTTTTTGGCTTCACTTCGTTGACTGAACGAAGTATTGGAGCAGGTCCTCCAGTTATTATACAGCTCAGTGATTTCAACTCGCTAAAATGGCATATTAATACGGATCCGCTGGAATTCAAACGTACAAGCAAAATACAACCAAGTGCCAGTGAAGCTCTACAAGTAATACCACAGTTATGATTTTAACTTTATCTTGCTTCTGTGTAAGCAAGGCGTTTCGTTAAATTCCCAAGGCCGGAATGGCTGCGACGCTTGTGACTTGGACGACCAAAACATTCTAGCGCCGTCCTTCCTTTTCGGTGGCAAATGCTCGAAAAATACCGATTTTGTGCTACTTTTATACTGTGAGCAACTAATCAATAATCATCTCATGTATAACTTTTCAGATTATATGGTATTGTGAGGGAAACCTCCAGTGAGAATAAACCTAGATATTGCGACTATACAACAAACGAATATACACCCATGCAGTATCCCAGTAAACAACATGCAAATATATCGTAAACACATGCTTGAAATTGCATTATTAAAATATCCTATGTCGGTTACAAGTTTTCAAATCTCTTACTCTCTTATAGCGTTTATAAAGCTTGACTTTCCAACACCAGAATTGCCTGTGATACCGATATTTATTTCCACGTCTTTCCAGCGTCCCAGTTTCGTTTTAAAAAACTCCTCAACCCCTGAAACGCCATGTTCTTCGATATGGTCTTCAACGTCTTTCATAAACACAGCTTCCCAGTTGGAGTCATCCTGATCCATGTTCATACAAATATACAGTATGATTTAATTAGCTTTAATATCAGTATGTCTACTATGCCTACAGCTTCTTAGCGTTTTGCAGTTCTGATAAAACCTGCTTCAATCACGCCTGTTTGCAAATGATTCATGTATTCGTTCGGGCATGTTTATATGTATATGATTATTGTTATAATTTGAATGCCTGAGTCCTATACTGATCCCACGAGTGCGTAAACACAATTGCATCGAATTTGATGCATGGGAAGGTATTTAAAAGTTTTTGCCTTTTTGGTGCTGATTAATTTAACAGAGCGTAAGGGACCGGTCATAAAGTAACTGCTAGGGTGGGCTGGAGTGATTTGGGATGGGCCATGGAAAATCTTTGGGCAGTTTCGATGGGCCGCCAATTTTTTGGTATGTCCACGGTTGGGCCACCAAACAAAAACCCATGTTAAATATATTACATAAAGATATTAATAATAAAAGTAAACAAAACTATCCAAATTATCAAATGCAAATGATGCTATCAGTGGCGTAACGTTATATCTGGGGGCCCCCGGTTCAAAATTTTCGAAGGCCCCCTAGTAGAAGTGCCAAAGGCACGAGTCGAGCGCCGTATATGCACGAGTTTTCTACGGGGTCCAGGGCATGCTCATCCGGAAAATTTTTGAATCTAAACTCTCTGAAATGCCATTTCCTGGACTTTGGGGAGAGATTTTACAAAATTCTGATGGTCAGAAAACGACATTGTAGCATATCAGAGGCCCTGGCCAACGTTTTTGCTCTATCGCCTAAGCCTGGGGGCCCCCATTTGGCCCATTGGTGTTGGGGGCCCCCGGGTTCTCCCGGTCTGAGACCATAGTAGTTACGCCACTGGATGCTATTGAAGCCAGTACTTTGTTTTATACAACATCAAGAAGTGGTCGAATCACAGCAAATACAACCAACTGGAGAGCAGCGCAGTATCGTATAATTGGTGATGAATGTGTTTGCCAAGCTTGGTGGAATTATGTATGTCAATACAGTGCCGGTGTATATTTACAATGTTCATACCTGCAAGTTTTTTTGTTATAAAATTGTATTTTCCCAATTTAGATTGGGGTGGGTGGGTCATGAAATAAATTTGGCAAGATTAGATGGGCTTTGAAATTTTTATCTACATCCTAAGATGGGTCACCAAACTTATTGGCAAAATTTGTGATTCACCTCCAGCCCACCCTAGCAGTTACTTTATGACCAGTCCGTAAAACAGTAAAAACTCTTTGCTCTGTAGTGAGTTGAACCATTTTTAATCAAACTGAGTCAACCGACGGGACAATGTCTAAGTCGTTTTAACTTTCAATTAGAATTTTCATGTCAATTTATGCAGTTTTAATATGCTTGATTACAATGCATTTTAAACTCCCAGAGGTAATGAAGTTTGGGTGTTTACAACAAAAAGGTGATTTCGAGTCACAAAAGGGTCACTTTTTTGTTAGGCACTCAGTATACTGAAAGTAACTTTGGAATTTCCAGGCGTTGCAAATTGAAGGTCGTATTAATCAAATTGATGGTTTGCAATCAATCTCTTGAGATTTACATGACAAAGACATGGCGCGCGGCCATATTGGAGGAAAACACGCTCCAAATGCAGTACAATGGCTGTTAATGAGATTCTTTTGTTAGCTTTCCTCCAACATGGCCGCCATGACATCAATTGCAAACCACGAATACTGTGTATTGAAATAATGTAGTAATTCATTGTGAAATATTCATAGTCAAAGACTCTGCAGGAGACTTGTGGTTTTAATATTTGGAGTGATATTTGAGCTGGTCTTTTGAGCTTTGCGGAAAGGCTACAAACAGTACGGAAATGCTACAAACAGTACGGAAATGCTACTACCAGCGTTCCAGCGTATTTTGAAAGAATGCAGAAAGCGAAGAAATGTGCGCGTAGTTCGCGATTGTCAAGAAATAAGATCAATTCTTGACTTGCAATCAATCCCTTGAGAATTTGAAGACAAGGCATGGCAGCCATGTTGGTGCCAAATTCAAAAGAAGATAATGAGTTTCTTTTGTGGAAAAGGGACCAACATGGCCGTCGCCCACATCATTGCAAGTCAAGAATTTATTAATTAAAACAAAGTTTCTCATTAATTTCACTCTGTGGTTAAAAATTTCATATTGACATAGTTGATTGCTCTGTCCATGTTGCTCGATTCATATATCGGACATTCAAAATTGTTCAACTGACAATATGTTATATTCAGTCGGGTGTTTGTAAAACCTGGAACCCACTCCGGAACATCCTGGAACCCACACGGAACACTCTGGAACCATGCTAAATACAGTCCAAGAAGTTTTGCTCGAGGATTATTTTAATTTGGGATTCATAGGGATTTAAATTATAGGATATTTTTGGCAAGATTTTCTGATCATTATTAATATGTGTACAACGATTTCTCGAGTAATATATCTCGCCGAGTTCTCTGACCGTAACATATTTTATATTTCTCGAATAATAAATATATCGTACACCGGCAAACGCAGGTATTATTCACTATATATAGTCTGTAACATCCGAAACTTAAATTCCTGTAAAATCCCAAAATCTCTGCAAATTTAAAAAAATCGCTTACAAATAAATTAAAACAAGACAATTTTATCGAAATCCTAACGCCTGCCGCACACGAGAGATGCATTTTCACCGCACATGTTGGGAAAACCACTCAACAACAACATAATTGACAAAATCGTTTGCATTTTCCTCCATTTTGTTCAAAGTCACGTGAAGAAACTATGGTTTCTTATTGGCTAATTGATTCAAGCAACTCAGCACTAAGCTTGTAATAAAGCCTCGCAACATCCGCAGACGTTGAGATTTTTTCCTCGCGAGGTGAAAAATATCAAACACGATAGATAGTTTCGTCAAGGCCTCGAGAGGTCAAATCCTCACGAAAACTATCCACACACGAGAGAAACTTACTGAGCCAGCTGCCACGCGAGGCCGTTAGCTCAGCAAGTCTCTCGTGTACGGCAGGCTTAAGCTAAGGGGCCGGAAAATGAGATACGCAGCGCGAAAAGAGGGGATATTTCGCGACTTTTCGCGAGGGCCGGATTTTTGACTTTGTTTATATGAGGAAACTTCATCCAGATTGCCAGGACGATAGATAGCCTTGTTTTGACAATTTATATATAGCGGTTTCTAGTTATACAGCTGGCCACAACGGTTGGTGAATGCACTTGGAAATACTCCAGCAAAACTATGTGTCATCAATATATACATGCACCAACTTCAGAAGCACCCAAATATCGGATATATTCATTCTATGGAGTATAATTTCGGCGTTGCGCACAGCGTTCGATTTTTTATTATTATCCCTAATGTTCCACTTACGGTTTATTCATATTAGATTCTGTCGCTTCGAAGCTGGCATCATGGTCCTGATACTGGTGTCAAGATAAATATAGATTATATTTGTGGAATAACAGCGCAATGCCTTAGTGATTCCATTTCTGAAGATAATTTCCTTTTATCAACTGATATCCATTGCGCACGACGATGTAATTTCAAGAATTCAAAGCTAAGCATACCATCCGTTTTGTTCAAGATTGCTCACAATTGTCTGATATTGAAAAGGTAAAGAGTAAGGTGAAGGTAGTTATTAGAACACAAGGTTGAAATATCGACGAAGTACAATCAGCCCTGAAGTGTTTACTGTTCCTTGGATCCTGTATTTAACAAATAGATAAGATTTTGCCGTTGTCTGTTCAGTTATAGATACACAGTATGACGTCATAATATGGGAAGAATAAAAAAGTGCCATGAGCCGCCGAGGCGAGATTATGATATCATACTGTGTATCTAAAACTGAACAGACAACGGCAAAATCTTATCTATTTGTTTTAAATAATAAAAAGAAAAACCCCAAATTAGACAGGTAAATAAAATTTTTATCCACCCAAACATTTGGAAATTTGAAAAAGTCGACATTTTAAAAATATCACGCGTACATGATCTATACAATAAGGGAACTGTTACGTCACTTGTGACGTAATTCCGTGCGTCTGTCCTTTAATAGATCATGGCTCTCTCCCAATGAAAGCGCTTGAATTCTTAACGTTATTATATAATTTCCTTTTTGAAGTCTTCCTCAAAAATGCGCAAAAACAATGGAAAATTTGACCATATATTACTCCGACCATTATGTATGTAACAATACTCAACAGAGTATTGGGCTCTTGCAAGTGACGTCAAGACACGTATTTGTTGACGTCGGCCTTTTTTGGGGGAAAATTAAAAATAGTTGATTAAAAGCAAACATGGCGCCAAAGCAAGACTGGCACTAACTGCGGCTGTTGCTTTTGTTTGAGCACTTTGAAGTGTTATAATGGTTCACAGCTGTGTAGTAGTCGGTTGAATAAAAGATTTTTGCCACCCAAAATGGCGGATTATTTTTGATGATACATACTGCAAGACCTGAATACTTGACTGTATTTATGGTACATATTGATATTATAATGATTCCTTGAAATCTCCCATAAGGTATGTTCCTTTAACTTCTTGCTAAGGCACATGTTCCCCAGGATCCCGAGATCCAACTTTTTTCAGGCAATATATAAGTCATTTTCTAAGTTACAGTATATGCAAAAATCTGAACCGTTGATCATCGTCACTTTTGTGTTGTACTTTCGGCCAACTAACCAATAATAAGGATTCGGATTGGTCAGAATTGACTAACTATATAAAGACTATTTTTTCATAAAGCTAGACTAACAAAGATAAATAAATAAAGTTTCAGTGTGCTATCATCGAGTCTCCATACCTTGAATTATTTTGAATTATATTATCGACCACCAAAGTTTGATTTGCAAATAACTGGTCATTCTGTACTATATAGATATTCTGAAGCATGTGAGTTCTTTGGGCAACTCCTTGCACAGTTGAATAACAAACCTGTTGATTTGCAAGAGGTAATAGCTTGTGCACTTTATAAGTGTCTCGTTATTTAGTCTTTCTCACTAACATCCTGTATTTCTTTTAGTGTAGAATTACAAGTATACCTACATTGCATAAGGAATTTGCTGAAGCTTTGTTCAATTGTGACAGATGGGACGATTGTCTTGTTGTCTGTGAAAAAATTCTGAAGCAAGAAACTGGTAACGACATTTTAAAATACTTATGCTGCTATGTGCATGGGGGAGGCATAGTGGATATATGCACCTGTCTTTCACTTCTGCATGCGACAACGGTATGATTCCCTGCGGTACGAAATTGTGTGGTTATATATTCGCCTAGCAGTCACATGTGAGAAGGGTGTTTCCCGTTTGATTATACCAAACATTTTTTCAGGGTACTTCTGGTTTTTTTTGGACAGACCGTTGCTCAGATAGTGGCATTCATAAGATAATGCTTGTTTTATTTAGTATCAAACACATTATCTAAGACCTTGTTCTCACAAGATAAAGCAAAGTTAGATACTGGAAAGACTTTAATCGATATTATGTTATGCAAAGCAGTGGTGTTAAAAGAACTACAAAGACCAATTGAAGCTAATGAATGCTATGAGAGGTATACGTTTCTTTTCTCTACTTACCACATTGTCCTTTCACCGAATGTGTGTCATTTTTTTCTTTCTTAGTATTCTTGATGCGATAAATAACAACTATAGTGAGAGCTCTGGAGAGCAAACTAATTTGGATGAACCACAACAGAAAAAACAAAAACGAGAAAAGGGTAAGAGTTTTTAGGAACAATTCATAATTTTATTAATACTATTTATGTCTGTGCAAAACCCTGAAATGTGATTGATCTGTTTCAACGATGTTAGTAGTATATATAGATCCTATTGATCCTGTAGTTTAATCTACACTATTATACAGGTCCAACAGAACAACATCTTGAAAATTATATAGAAATGCAAAAGTTTAAGGTAGAGTACAACGAGTCGTTTCCTTTTACACCGTCTATTTTGAAAACTAATCCGTCTTTGTATGTATATTTAGCAAAGAGGTCGAGACATGTAGTACTTTGTATTACGCTCACCATGAATTACAGCAAATTTTTCTTTAATTTTTCGTTCATCTTACATGGGTATTATTTTACATATTTTCAGGCATTAACATTAAACAAACAAAGTTTGTTACTTTCGTCTTTGGGAAGAAAAAAAGAGGCGCTACTGTTGCTAACACAAAGCATCAGTTGTGAACCAGGTGAGCTGTATTTTTAATGAATGAACTTTAATTTGACTTTATTTTATACTGGATGTTCTATAATTCATAACTGCATGAAGTTCTCTTAATTAAGCTACGTTTACACACAACGATTAATCGAGCTGATTTTAGGTTTTGCCGAATGTTAATGACGAATGTTGTCAGTTGACAATGTCGTCAGATGACGTTGACAGTGTATTTTTCAAATATCATTTAATTAAAGTTGAATCGGCCCGATTATTATCGTTGTGTGTAAACGTACCTTTAGGAGATCCAATAGCGGTCGCCCTAAATTTGTCCATTGTGTCTACAGAAATAAATTGGAATATCCGAGGTGACCAAAAGGTGTAGACCAGAGGTACTCTTTTTTCCTAATAAACCGTGTGCATAATGACGTCACAAGGCGTGATTCGCGCGGGGAATTCTGGTCTTAGTAGTCACGGCGGGAAAACAATCCAACATGGCCACTCTTGTAGGCGAGTGTACTGCTGTTTTTTGTCGTTCTTTTAAGGCTGTTCAAGCCAATGAAGACCCTAGATCTTTTCAAACTCTTGCATGGGTCTTCAGAGGTTTGGCAGTCCTGAAAGTAACGGTAACAGTCTGCTTTCATCGACCAGTAAGAGCAAAAGAAGTGGTGGTTTTATGTGTTGTTTTCCTGGTTGTTTTACCAACAATAAGAGAAATCTCCCACATACACTCTGTTATCCCCGAGCCAACGGCGCAGAGCCCGGGGCGAGGGTACTAATCCCCCCCGGCTATTTACACCCGGGGAAACGAAAGCATTAGCAGGCATTAGCGAAGTCTAAGGTTCATCAATGATCGCGGGCGTGGGTGACCAACGATGGGTGGTCATCCTCACTGATCTCAAAAATATGGCGGATAATCAAATCATGAATAGCGAACACTGATTGGTCAAATTTAAAATTTGCATTATAACGACTGCATGACGACATCGAAATAGCAAACATTTCTTGATTTGATGATTTCGAGCAAATATATTTCATTTTTGCAAGATTTTGTGAATTTCAAAAGCTTTTTAAGAAAAAAGGGCGAAAGAATGGGCTAAAATAAGGGAGCAAAGGCGCCGACATTAACGAAGGTAAGTTTGTTTTAAATATTAATGTATTGTTTGCTTTATAATTACCTTAAAAGCCGATCGTATAAACGTTGCGTATAAAGGAGACAAGACGGCATATAATTTCAGTGTATACGTATACTTTATTGACTACCCTTTTTTAGTATATTAAATATTTTAAACAAAAAAGAAAGCAAAGTTATTTGCATGCGAGAATTTGAAATCATTTTATTTCAAACTCAAAGTTTATCCGATAAAGCCAAAAGGCAGTTTAGTTTTAGAAAAACACTTTAAAGCGTTTTGTGAAGCGTTTGTGGTTGAATTTTACCTTAAATTGAAGCTTATATTACGTATAATAACATACCTAACAGAAATATGTTTGGGAAATTTGTAATTAAAGTGATATTTTTAGGGGATTTTTCATTTGTAAAAATATTCTTAAAAAATTATCGTGTTACCATGACAACTACTTTAAATACTTCATGTTCGGAGAATACAATGGTTTTGTCAGAAGGCGAGGGTTTCTGCATGCATGTATTTTCTGGTATATTAAGGAGTTATATTCTGCCTACGACAGTGGCCATGTTGGATTCTTTTCCCGCCGTGACTACAAGACGAGAATTCCCCGCCCGCACCATGTCTGATGTTATTATGCATAAGGACCGCTGTATGTATATTACAGAAACCAATTGCAATCAGACAGTTGTATGTGTATTACAGAAACCCATGCAAATCTGGTCACAGACATTAGGCGTGCACATTCACTAACAACTGTATGTGCCACTAACACAATCGTATGCAATACACTGGCGTCTATATTTTGAAACCGTTTGAAGAAGAATGAAAGAAATTGCGGCACTTAAGCAATAGTCCTTCGTCAATCCCCAACCTTAGTTTCAATCTTTATCATATATTTCAACATACACTGTAAATGCAAAAGTTTGAAACCTTTTTCCAAGTGTGTTTATGATCTTCCAGATTGTTTGAAATACCGTTTTAACCACACAAAACTGTTATTTGACATGGGAATGGACGATGTGGCGCGCAAAGACTGGTTGAAATTTCGCAGGATTGACCAGACTACAAGTTCAAGCGATAGCAAGGAGAATTTTAAACTAAAGTAAGATCATCCGTGAATAATCTATATGAACTTGTTAAGCACCATTGATCTTAGAGCTTAGTGTGGATCAGGCTTCTAATTTCTAAAGTGCCACTAATCCCAAATGTGATGAAGAAATGTAATATATCTTTATAGTAAAAAACTCGTCTTGGTCAATTTTTTTACTGTTTAAGTTTCAGGATGTTATTTCATATTATATATTAGAAAATTAATTTGCAATTTATTTATGACATTATTTCCGGAAAATTTATGCTGAAAAAGTTGCTCAAGATGTGATTTTTTGCTATAAAGATATATTTTTACATTTTTTGGAATAACCCGAATATTGCCCATACAAAAGATTATATTTGGCGTTTAGTCACACTTAGAGTACTGCACTTAGATCACCACTGTTCCACCAACGCATCTTGGATTGCCGTGTTGAATCAATGTCCAGGAGTTCTTTTAAATATGTCAAAATTTATTTTCATTTTCACTTTTTCTATAGAGACTTGCCGGAAGATGACGAAGACCGTGATCTCTATTTACAAATGGATTCACTTGCGTTGTCCAGGTTAAGCGCGAAATCTTAGAGTACCATGCACGAATGGGGCAGACATTAATTCCGGACTAAAAATATGTACTTTTGTGCAATAGGTTAGGTCGTATTAGTGAGCTTCTCGCATGTAGTAATACTACAGTAGTATATATATATATATATATATATATATATATATATATATATATATATATATATATATATATATATATATATATATATATATAATAGTATATATATAAATGAGCTTTCGCGCGTTCTGATTGGCTAGTTGACTGGTAAATCTAACTCATTATTTACCAGCTGACTAGTATGCTATATATAAATATATATATATATATATATATATATATATATATATATATATATATATATATATATATATATATATATATATATATATATATATATATATAAATCAATCAATGATACATCAGAGCTCGTATAACAACTTTTTATTACGTTTTGGGGCAAGCCCCTTCTTCAGATTACATGTGTACACTTGATTTCAACAATTTAAACTGTCCATACCCTAATTATAATAATTCGCATGATTAACTCTATTGTTCAAACAAAGTCTTTTAAATTCAACCCATGCGGTTCAAACGAATTCAGTTTATATGCCCAAAAACCTTCTCTTTGTGTGGGACATGCAACATTAGTTTTATCAATAATTTTAACTTTCACATCTTGCATACCATTATGACCTTGATCAAAAAAATGAGCATCACTCATTTATAAACTGAATTCGTTTGAACCGCATGGGTTGAATTTAAAAGACTTTGTTTGAACAATAGAGTTAATCATGCGAATTATTATAATTAGGGTATGGACAGTTTAAATTGTTGAAATCAAGTGTACACATGTAATCTGAAGAAGGGGCTTGCCCCGAAACGTAATAAAAAGTTGTTATACGAGCTCTGGTGTATCATTGATTGATTTATATAAATGTTGGGCTCTAGAGAAAGTTGGCTCAGTGATAGATTTATATATATATATATATATATATATATATATATATATATATATATATATATATATATATATATATATATATATATATATATATATATATATATATATAAACCGAGTGAGAGGGCTTTATCGGTGCATATAGACGCGAGCCGAAGGCGAGCGGCTATAGGCACCGATAAAGCCCAATCACGATGTTTATAAATGACTTCTAAAATTCACCTTTTGTTTTGGGTCCCAATGAAATAATAAGAAACTACAATAGTTCTATTGTTTTACGATTCTTCCCTTCATTGATCAGCAAGCAAATTAATACTGGATTAATTATCAAGTCATACAAGTCGTTAAAAATTAAACGGAGTTTTCAAATGGAAATTTGAACATATTTGACTTGTTTTGTTAATGAGTCTGTTTCCAAGCGCTCGAACTGCTGAAGAGGAGCAAACGTTGCTCGAAAGATCGATGCCGCCAAGTACAAGATACGCGACAAAGTGGGCTTTGACGATTTCTGATTCCTGGAGAGCTGCTAGAAAGGTTAATTTAATTAAAGAAGTGAAGATCGACGATGCTGAGGTCATGAAACAGATGATATTGGCCCAAACCAGACATTAACTACATCGCTGGCGGAGATGAATGAAGCGTCTTTAGCATTTTAGTTAAGCAAGTTTGTTGGGTTTAAAGAGTTTAAAGTGGTGTGTAATAAAAAACGAAATGGTTGTTATCCCGTGTTTAAAAATTGCAACATTACCTTTAACTTTGGAAAATAAAGTATTTATTGATTTCTCGATTATTTGAGTTTTTATTAGGAACAGATTAATAAACATTTTGTTAAAGAATGCTTTATAAAGGTACATGTACCTTTATCATAAAGGTACATGTGGTCTATATATGAATTTTAAATCAGCACACACCGATCTATATCACGGTATATATAGGGGTCATCATGTGACGAGATTTTAAGAAATTCATTGGCTAATTAGCTCATGAATTATTCATGAATTTTAGAAATATATATATATATATATATATATATATATATATATATATATATATATATATATATATATATATATATATATATATATATATATATATATATATATATGTATATATATATAATATCCAATATATTAGTATCCAATTTTTTTATGTATATAGTATCTTTGGGTACTTATAATGTATAGAATAATGAAAAAAATGTGGTTTGGTTCACAAAATGCCAAAGAGTGCTCGATATCATATAGATAGAGCAGATATAATCGTCTTAAGCTACGTTTATACACGCTACGATTTGTCGTGTACGATTCCTATTCTGGCGTATTAAAATGAGTGCTGGCGCCATAATTCATTGCCATTTCGTTTAAAAGAAATTTCAAATGTAGCTAGCTTACGCGTGTTTACTCAATGACATAAACGCCAGAAAACGAATCGTACACGAATAATCGCAACGTGTAAACGTAGCTTTATTGCCGTTGTTTTATCCAAGAGGAATCAGAGTCACCTGGTGATTCCTCTTGGATGAAACAGACTGTTGTGTTGTTTTAGATATATAAAGTGCTCAATACTAAAGTAATACTAGAGCGTATTAAATTGTCTAGGCTATATCTTAAAATTATAAATATCGCTACTCAGAGTTTCACATCCTTTCTAGACGATAGTCAGGCGATTCTGTTCACCACTGTGTCACAGATGAGGTAAATACAGATATGAATCTCCCGTCAAAATGTGTCACACGCTTTTTCGCGCAAAATGCGCATGCGTAACCTCCTGGCAAATGTCATGAAAAATTTTAATCAGAAAACTAATAGGGAAAATCGAATTTTTCACAAACAAATGGCGATTTAAAGAAAATCTTCAATACGATGTCCCATTTGACTTAAATTTTTTCAAAAGAGGGATGGACTGGAAGTTTTAGGCTAGGAATTGGTTTATGAATCCTCTTGATACTGGCGAAAACAGGGAAAAATATAGCTGAGGAGTGAAACACATGCCAAATCGAAAGTCTTGCAAAACTTTAGCACCGGTTGCGGAAAATTTTGAGTTCAAAAATCATTTTGTACATGCTATGGATGCAATACATCTCCAAAAGATTAGTTAAAGTGAATCAAGAAATGTTTAAAAAGGATGGAAATCTGAAATCAGTAACGGTAAAAGCTTATAAAGGACTTCGTGTACTTAAAATGGTCTTAAAAAGATGACAGATAGTGGACAAGCTGAACATTGTATTTGGCACCTTGGGTACAAAATTGATGATCCTTTGATTATTTTGTACACAATGTTTACAAAAAAGCTCGGAATTCGATAAAGTTATGTTTATGCCTCATAATTATGGCCATGCACGGGTCTTTGTTAACGAACTCAGAAGACAAAAATTGAAGACATAATATGTTCGCAGTTTCAGGTTTGAAGTATGCATTCAAACACTTTATTTTTTAGTATTAATTATACAAAAAACAATTAAGAAAGACGGATAGAAACGCGAGCCAAACATTTAATATGTACATGTCAATATTGAGCCTTTTTTGTAAAGAATATAGCCAGAGTTCAATATACAAACAGAATGTTTTATCGTTTTAATAGGTACATGTCCTTCTGTTACAAGTATCTTGGTATAGTACAATTAATACATGCTCCACTTTATATATAAGACTATTTGTTGAAGTTCATATTTCTTGCTGAAATACATTCTGTACTATGCATTGCTTGAATAAAGGACATTGTATATAAATGCACAAGATATTATATTACTGTATATATAGTCAAATATATGCACAATTTACGAGTATCCAGCATGTTAATATCTGGCAAATTACAGTAAGAAACATGTAAAGACACACTTGTTATAAACTTGTAAAAACACACTTGTTATATTTTTTGTTTAAATTGTTCTAGATAAGAATGCAGTGTGTGGTAGTCTTTGTCTTTGAGTATACTGTAGTGTTGACCAGGCAAGCCAGGATGCATGCAATTTATAAATTTATTGGCAGCAATGTTATTGTCAATTGCAAGAGAGTGGAAAGTGATTAGTTTGATGTATATATACCCGTGGTTACTGGTTTATATACATAATTTTGAACGGTCTGAATTTCTCCATGTAATTTTTGCAAGTAAATGTGACCTATCAAGAAAAGGATTTAACAAAAAAGAAGCTTTGATATTCTAGATAACACAACTATATCATATGTATGATTTGCATATATATTGTAATTTCTTCCATATTAAGACCATGCATGGTCCATGTACAGTACTGTAAATACTATAAATAATAAATTTACAGCACTCCCCTTTTCTATTTCAACTACCAGTTTGGTTAATTTCCTACATAAATCAGTGAATTAGTTTATAAAGTCAAATTTCAAACACTCATTAATAATTCATAAGCTTATTGGCAAATCATGTCAACCATAATATGTCACGTGCAGTGGCTTTAAACCTGATAAAACACTCCTAATTAGTATTCTTGATATAAAGAATACTAATAAGGCAGTATCTATTGTAGTCGTGTCCTCATTAGTATTCTTTATATAAAGAATACTAATAAGGCAGTATATCTATTGAATTCGTAGTCGTGTTTGAAGTACTATTTAAAAAACGAGCAGGAGTGTTTTATTAGGTTTAAAGCCACGAGCGCGCAGCGCGAGTGGCTTTAGACCTAATAAAACACGACCTGCTCGTCTTTTAAATGGCTTCAAAAACGTTTGCATAATAAGTCAAATCTTTATATAAAAATCTTTATATAAAAATCTTTATATAAAAATCTTTATATAGTTTGCATAACAATGGTCTTTTGTTAAAATGTTCTTTAGCTGGTATAAAGACGTATGCACGTGACTAATTTCTTACTCAAGATTGGATAATTGCTTCATGAATTATTAATGAGTTTTTGAAATATATATATATATATATATATATATATATATATATATATATATATATATATATATATATATATATATATATATATATATATACATATATATATATATATATATGTACAGCTAATTCAAAAAAGGATGTCCTTTGCAAACCTCAAACTCTAAACCTTAAACCTTAAACTCTAAGCGCGCAAAGCATAATGGGAGTACTAATATCAAGCATAGTAGTTGAATATTGCAGTTGTTTGTGAGTGAAATGTTTTCGCAGGCATATGTTTACCATATGTCTCTAAGAAATGGGCTCCATATATGCTTTCTAAACTGCTTAAATAGTGCTCCCATTATGCTTTGCGCGCTTAGAGTTTAAGGTTTAAGGTTTTAGAGTTTAAGGTTTGCAAAGGACAACCTTTATTGAATTAGCTGTATATATATCTATATATATATATATATATATATATATATATATGTATATATATATATATATATATATATATATATATATATATATATATATATATATATATATATATATATATAAGGCAGATGAAATCTCGATCGTTTCGGCGTATTTCGGCCTACCACAATGTACTGCTTCCGGGCCGGCAGGCTATTCTTGCCTAATAAACAGGCATAAGGCAAACAAGCAATGTGATCATCTTTCATCTTTGGTTTTCTTTTATGGAAAGTCATAGCTGGCGTAAGTGATCAAACGGCATTTTGTCGATACGCAGTGGTTCGAACGTTATACGCGGTGGTTTCGCTATTATACGCAGTGGTTCGAGCATTATACGTGGTGCTTTCGCCATTATACGCGGTGCGTTCGCCATTATACGCAGTGGTTCGAGCATTATACGCGGTGCTTTCGTCATTATACGGGGTGCTTTTAACATAATTTCCATATTCTTTCCATGTATATAATCTCACGATTGCTTAATAAATCTGGTAGGCCTATGTGGCTGTGCTTTTTGCCTCTGGTCTGCAATGACAATGACATGCTTTTAAAAAGGTTTATTTATAAAAAGGTGACTCAGTGACTGCACTTTGTGAGTTCTTATATATTATCATATAGTGTTGATTTATTAGTAATAAATATGTGTATATAACATAGGTATATAAATTAATATAACGCAGCGAATGCGCGCCAAGCAGTATAAACACGGCTGAAATACGATATTAAAATCTTGAATGTGCCGTATGATTTAATTATGTTTTAGGATTTAAAGCCTTTAAAAATGCTTTGTCATTTGTATTTGTACTTGTACTTGTACTGCATCACAACGCAGTGCGTAAGTGAACAGATTCCACATGTGAGGTTGTCTTGTATATATTTTTGCCTTCTTTGATAAACATTATTAAACACGCAAATTTAGTGAGACGCACACTCGCACATGTTAAATGTCACCTGCATGTCATTGTCATTGCCCTTTAACCCCTGGTCTAAATCATATGATTATTGAAGCGGGGCCGTTTTGACCTAGCACCGTATTTGTAGGCAAATTGTCTATACAATTTTATGTACTAGATATCACAGCCATATACCTGCCATTTTGATCTTTTCCTCGCGTTAGATAAGTTGATAAGTACACTCATTCTTGTTAGCCATCGTACCTGTTCGGCTGTTCCTCTTTCGATACGAAACTTCGAGCGCCGAGTTATCATACGGCACATTCAAGTGTATAAATTATGGATGATTCCAACGGACCATTCCCCGATTAACCAAAATTTTGAACTCAACAAATCTAGACTTTGCAATTTTCAGTCATTTTAGATTACAAACGGGAGATGGTTACCACTTCTGTGCGTAATACAAATTGCAAAATGACTGAAAATGACAAACTTCGCAAGGCTATATTATCCGCATTTTACAACATTTTCCAACGAAACTTTGGAATATTACTAATTTTGTGATGCTCTTTCAAGTTGTGATGAAATTTTTGTTTAGGCTAGTTAAGATAAAAATTTTGGAAAAGTGGTAACCATTTCCCGTTTGTAATCTAAAGTGACTGAAAATTGCAAATTTCGCAAGGCTATATTATCCGCATTTTACAACATTTCGCAACGAAACTTTGGAATATTACTAATTTGGTGATGCTCTTTCATGCTATGATGAAATTTTGTTTACACTTGTTGAGATCAAAATTTTGGTTAATTGGGGAATGGTGATTACAAATATTTCTTAAAGATTTGGGAACAATGCTATACCAAGGCAGCATTCACTACCCTGTGGGTAAACTAGTCTAGTATCTATTTTCACTTTTTCAATGACTGCTGTGTCATAGCCGCGGTGGCGCCCAAGGCCAGAGACTGTATTTACGCAACCAATGCTATCAAAGGAGATAAACATCACTGATCCGATTGTTACTACGCACACTTATACCACACCTAATTCGCAATATGTGTGGCTATATACTATATACTTATATAGTTTAATAGTTGTATAGCCTACATTATGCTAGGTAAAACTGCTGAATATAGGCATGAATACAGTAGTCACATTTTATTAGTAGCCATGGCAATTGTTCCTTCGTTCTAGTTATCTAGCCGTTTCTGTGGGGATTTACGTCTGTGGTATGTGCGCAAGAATCAAAACCAAATCCGATTAAGTTAGAGCACTTGACCTTTAATAAAGGTTAACCTGACGCAACATGCTTGAATCCAGCTATGCGATCTATGGTGGTAATAAATATACACAAACGTTGCCATTACAGATTTACAGTGCATGATTGAACTTGTAAAAGTTGAACTTG
Source organism: Paramuricea clavata (assembly GCA_902702795.2). Lineage (NCBI taxonomy): Eukaryota > Metazoa > Cnidaria > Anthozoa > Malacalcyonacea > Plexauridae > Paramuricea > Paramuricea clavata. The sequence continues at coordinate 19,691 of CACRXK020006080.1, forward strand.
TTGAAATAATACTTCTGTTTCGCTTTATGGATCAATATATTCTTCTAATCACCAGACCGTCGTTGCTCGAATGACAAGACAATTTTTGCCCGAATAGATAAGTTCTCAAAAAAATTTTTTTGGGGGGGCTGCAGCCCCCCCCCCAGCTCCACCCTCCCGTACGCCTATGACTTTGAGCCTTAGAATGGACATTAGTTTAGTGAACCAATTAGTATATTTACAAATATTGTCTTATTTAGCATTGTTTCGATGCAAATTTTTCGCGTTCAAGACTTTAAATAGGGAGTTATCCATCAGCTGTTGCGCGCTCAATGTTTAAGATTTAAGATTTTGTAAGTGCACAGCCATGCATGGCTACATTCGGCAATACACATGGGGCCAAAACCTTCCATCACATTTTACATTAAAATTTCCGTGAAACGTCTTAGGAAAATTCATACACGATGGAGAAAAAGCTTGAATGAGCCACTAAGCGACACCTAATAGCAAATGTATTTAGGAAAACACACAAAAAAAATAGACAAGAACATCAATCAATAAAATTTACCATATCCTTTTATTCCATGGCATTGCAGTCCGATAACATATTGTAAGATAATACCCAAGCTTTGTGAGAAAATATATTTTGATTGACAGCAATTAAATTTATTATGGAAATAATAAAACAAAAATAATTTGTTACCTGTGGCATAAAGATAGTTGCCATCCCCAACAGTAAAGAATTTGCCGGTTTCATTTTGCATTTTGAAACACGGACTGGTAGAAATATCTTTTCTAACAATGAGCTTACAGCCTTGTTCAGCTGTTGTTCCGGCAGCAACAAGCTTCAATTGAGAGTCACAGGAGATAAACATTCCATTGAGAGAAACAAGAGCAAAACGATCACTATCTTCCAGGAGGTTCTGTGGGTCAATAAGATCAGCATACGGTTGTGGCTCGCGAATGGACACAGAAATACACGAGTTTTCTGCTGCGATTTTCATCTGGGGTGTATTGCGGCCATACCGATAAACAATAAGCAAGCTTTTTGTATGCCCACGCCAAGTATCTCCAAAAACGTCATTGCTGCATGGCTTTGAATTCAAGGGTACTGCCGTCTTTGACAAGACTTTGAACTTGACGTGTAACATCACTTGGCCAATATGCAGCTCCCAAAATCGTGAGGGTGCTTGGATTGGTTGAACAAGAAAAATCTTTTCCTCAACAGCAATCTCGAACATGAAATTATCATTGTATTAGTACATATATATCGTATATAGGGCTTGACTGCAATATTGACCGGATTTACATAACCATCAGCTTTCATCGAATCAATCTAAAATTTAAATATGCTTCTTTACCAGTGATTAGGGTCTTCTCAAGTACCGGTAGTGCCAAGTATTATAGAAACTTTTTCCGACCACCCAATTCCTCAGGTGAGATGCCTGCGGAGGAGTCTAACAAATGGGCATGCTCAGACTATTATTTGCACGCAGTTATTTGCAAGTAAAATTAACCAATCAAAATTGAGAATACTAATAAATGATAATATAAATTGTCTGCGATTTTCATCTGGGGTGTATTGCGGCCATACCGATAAACAATAAGCAAGCTTTTTGTATGCCCACGCCAAGTATCTCCAAAAACGTCATTGCTGCATGGCTTTGAATTCAAGGGTACTGCCGTCTTTGACAAGACTTTGAACTTGACGTGTAACATCACTTGGCCAATATGCAGCTCCCAAAATCGTGAGGGTGCTTGGATTGGTTGAACAAGAAAAATCTTTTCCTCAACAGCAATCTCGAACATGAAATTATCATTGTATTAGTACATATATATCGTATATAGGGCTTGACTGCAATATTGACCGGATTTACATAACCATCAGCTTTCATCGAATCAATCTAAAATTTAAATATGCTTCTTTACCAGTGATTAGGGTCTTCTCAAGTACCGGTAGTGCCAAGTATTATAGAAACTTTTTCCGACCACCCAATTCCTCAGGTGAGATGCCTGCGGAGGAGTCTAACAAATGGGCATGCTCAGACTATTATTTGCACGCAGTTATTTGCAAGTAAAATTAACCAATCAAAATTGAGAATACTAATAAATGATAATATAAATTGTCGGTCTTTGTATTAAAGTTCAATATAATTAAAATGGGTTTTGATTTCCATTGTTAAAATATAGTCCATCTTGCCGAAGTATTTCCGTAGTTTCGAAGAACGGCATCTGTTCTACATGCTGGCGAATTTTTTTGGAAAACAAAGCGATGTAAGTGGGAGAATTTTCGATTCGAAGTGACGTGCAGACGGATCGATATGTGAGGGCAAATTCGCGGAAAATATTAGTCCAACAAAAGAGGAATAAAAGGAGAACACACACTATCAAATAGGCAAGTCAATTTCATTTTAATTATAAAATTTAATTTTATGACATATTTTTACTATACTGATACATTACTATACATTTTTACTATACTGATACATAAATCTCTGCTGACTCTCGCATGATTGGTCTGGACAAATTTAAAATTACCGACGACAATCGTTAGACGTACTAAAATCAAAATTTCGCAACTTTTATGCAAGGATCTAATGAAAGGTGTATCCTTTGCTACAAATTGACGTATATAAAGGAAAGAACGGGGAATTCTACAGCGATATTTGGCGACTAAAGCGGTAATCGCTACAGCGGAAGTGGGAAGGTTTTTGTATTTTGACTATGGCCACTAATCACCATGTATATTTTAATTTTTAAATTATGGACACAATGAAAGGCTTTACAAGTTTCAGTACAAGTATTTAATACTTTATTTTATTGAAGGTTTTAAGGATTTTTGGAGCGGCTGCTACGCAGGCTACAATACAGTCAAGCCGCAAAGTTTGCGTGCAGAATGAAATATGATACGAACGCCCACTGGCTCTACAGAGTACAGGAATGTATGTCCCTATCCTCAAATCTCAATGGACAATGCTATGTGAATGTTTAATACAATGTGAAATAAAAGTAGATTACGTTTGCAAAAATTAATTGCAAAAAATTGCAAACGTAATCACTTTATGCGACCTATCGACCTTTGAAAAGGGGTGTAGATAAAAAGCGGACGGATAAAAGGCGGACGGCGGACCCCGGACGGCGGACCGCGGAGCATTTTATAAACACATGATTACTACCGCAACTAATAACAATACCCTAAATTAAAGTATACCAACCCTAGATCTGTGAAATGAATATGTTTTCATCTGTTTGAATTTTTAGCAATGAAATTTAATTGAATCAGCATTCAGTACATATGTATGATAGGAGGCTACTGTTCGCCGTCTTTCACATGAAGCGTTTGGAAATATTGCAAAAAAGCGCCTTAGTTTTGGTGCTTCTATATATAACTGCACTAACACTGTCATTGAATTAAAATTTTATTAGGGGGGGGGGGGGTATTACATGACATTCACTTCCTGTAGTTTTCATAGTTTAAATTGTGCTGACTTGTTTTTTTATAATGAAATTAATCCCCATTTTACTTACTAAAAGGCTATCACGTCAGCATGAGCTCCACCTTTGAATTTACTATATGAGTATCATAATAATAAATTCGCGGCACCTAACACTAACCCTAACCCCAACCCCAACTCCAACCCCAACCCTAACCACTAACCCATAACCATTAACCATTAACCCCTAACCCCTAACTTTTTAAACTTTATAAATTTTTTTAACTTTTTTAAAAATATAACTTTTTAAACTTTTCTTGCTTTTCAAAACTCTTTTAAAACTTTTTAAAACTTTTTTAAAAACTATTTTTTTAAAAAACTTGAAAAACTTGAGAAACTTCCCACCGCCGCGCGGCCGGCGTCCCTTTTAATGCCATTACATTTATAATAAGAAATCTTGTGTAATGCTTGTGGTTTTATGATTAACTCTATTGATAAATTCAAAATGTGCCGCGAATTTATCATAATGATAAATTCGGACGTGTTTAAGAATTTACTCATATAGTAAATTCAAAGGTGGAGCTCATGTTGAACAGGTAGCAAAAGTCCATTCATGTGAGTGCTTACACATTACTATTCCACTGTATATAAATGTAGAACGAAATTATAACCTTCCCTAAGCCTTCAAATACATATGATATAATACCCAATATTTAGGCTGCACACATATATACATTTTTCAAACAGCTTGTTACACTGATTACTGTGTGACGTTAACATAGTAGATATTGTAATATATTATATTTACATAAATATGTCAGGAAAATATCAATAACTCAATACTGTTAAAGAAATGACAAATATATACAATTGTAAATATATACAATTGTGAACGTTTGCATGTCCAAACTTTACAAAAAATTCTCATTATATATATGATACAATGTTTCTATACAATGTATAATAGATCCATAGCCTATACTCAATACCTACTACCTATATGTGCCTACGAAATAAAACAATCGTTCAAGAGCCTTGAATGACAGAAAAATATCGAGCAGCATTAGGAGGTTTAAAAAATTATTGGGCTCAATGAAAATCCACCCCATCAAATGATCCGCCCCTATTACATAATATTTCTAAAATCCATATATATGTAGAATAGTCGTCGCATGCAAATCGGCCATTTGGCCCACTTCTACATGTGAACCTCTTAGGTTTATAATTAAAACGAGGATTAATTTCATTATAAAACAACAAGCAGCACTATTTAAATTATGAAAATGTCAGCAAGTGAATGTCATTTAATTCTGCCTAACAGAAGCTCCAAATCTGAGGCGCTTTTTTACAATATTTCCAAACGTTTTCCGTGAACGACGGCGTATAGCCTATCATAAATACGTACTGGATCATAATTTAAATGCTAATTAAAAAATTCCATTGCTAAAAATTCGAACGGGTGAAAACATATTCATTTCACAGATTTAAAGCTGGTATCATTTAATTTAAGGTATATTATAATTAGTTGCGGTAGTAATCGTGTGTTTATAAAATGCTCCGCCGTCCACCGTCCGCGGTCCGTGGTCCTCGAATGTGTTGGATACTCAGTCGAACAAGATCTTCTATGACTATGAGCGCTCGATAACTGGCCTTTGCATGTAGCTCAGTTTGTGGAATCGCAGGGCCGCATGCGCAGCGGTCCGATTCCTGCCAGGGATCTAAAGTTGTTTCCTGGTTAGGTCTAATAAATGTATATAAATTTTTACTCGACAGTTTCCATCTACAAAGAGGATACATCCCAAGGGGCTGATGTTATTTTCGGCGAAAGGTATGTTTATATTTTTTTCTGTGTTGGTGTAATGTAGTCAGGTGAATATGATGCTTGTGATGTTACTCTGAGTGTATATCCACACCGGGCAGGCTTGAAAAATATGCCTGACCACGGTGAGAATCAAATCTACAACCTTTGGAATACTAGCCATGCAATAGTGCTCTGCCAACTAAGCTATGCGGACCTGACCGCGTAGCTCAGTTGGCAGAGCATTGGGCTAGTATTCAAAAGGTTATAGGTTCGATTCCCACCGTGGCCAGGCATATTTTTTAAGCCTGCCCGGTGTGGATACTCAGAGTAACATCATGCACAAGCATCATATTCACCTGACTACATTACACCAATTAACACAGAAAAAAATTCATGATTACTATAGATTACATCGATATAGAAGGAACTAGACTCAGTTCCGAAATATCACATACTCAAACCGACCTGCCGGACTGCGTAGCTCAGTTGGCAGAACATTGGGCTAGTATTCCAAAGGTCGTAGGTTCGATTCCCGCCGTGACCAGGCATATTTTTCAAGCTTGCCGGGTGTGGATATACACTCAGAGTAACACTCACGAGCATCATGTTTATGTTATCAAAAATTTAAATAATTTGATTAAATATGTGCATGGGTGATTACCAGTTGAGTTGCAATGCTTCAGTTTTGCAGTGGTTTATATACCGTATAGCGCCCAGCGTACTTAATCGATGAAAACCGGAAAACTGAGGCAGCGTTTACACTGTACCGTTTTCGTAGCGTTCTCGTATTGTTCTTAATCCTCAAGGGAACGCAAGACAATAGTCTAGTTCTCTCGAACAATACGAGAACGCTACGAAAACGGTACAGTGTAAACGCTGCCTCAAAGACCACCCACTCAACACCGTTGGTCACGCCCGCGATCATTGATGAACTTTAGACTCACTGAGCTATATTATATCTGGAGGAAGTGCTCGGCATGTGACAGTGTCGCCAAAAACATGGCGGATTTTCACGTCTGCTGATGCCAGAATGACGCCACTGGTCCCAAATCCTCGTGGTAATTACCATGCACTGACCAACCGCGAGAAAGGTTGAAACTCTGCTGAAAGTTTATATCTTTAATCTTTAATAAAATTTCTTTTAACACGATAGCCTATTCAGTATAATATATACAGTCTGTTTTTCAAAGGGCCGTGCTATATAGTATTAAACACACATTAACTATGGATATTTACAGTTAATTACAGCACATAATTATTACACACTCCATTAATTTCGGAAATGCATTATACATT
>CACRXK020006081.1:0-26194 GCA_902702795.2 Paramuricea clavata
GCAAACTTCGCAAGGCTATATTATCCGCATTTTACAACATTTCGCAACGAAACTTTGGAATATTACTAATTTTGTGATCCTCTTTCAAGCTGTGATGAAATTTTTGTCCAGACTTGTTGAGATCAAAATTTAGTCTATAATGCAAATGGTCCATTAGCTAGGGAAAATGGTATGAAACCTGTTTACGACCTTCGACCGATTTTGGACGTGAATTACGCCATCTTGGATTCACTTTTCTCATGGACCGAATGATATATGTAGCTCACTGGTCACGTGACTAAGTCATGGTCAGCGATAGGAAATAGTCTGAGTCTATCTTGAAATTTGTGGGCTTTTGCATCTATGCAAGTTTATCGATCTTGCGTTACGACGTTAGAGACTTTAAGATCGACTTTTACGGCAGACTGCAAACTTCAAATTGTATTTTGAGGTCAACTGTTAGAAGTTAGGAAAATTGAGGATGAGTTGGTTACTTCGCTGTCGAAAACTTGTGGTACTTTGAAATGCCTTCAAATACGATTTGTAGTTTGCGGTTGAAGGTCTGCCGTAAACGTCAATGAAAAAACAACAAGAGAAATACATGTAAGAACAAGAGCAGCAGGAACGAACTCTGAACGAGGAGACCGCGACACCTTCCGAACAGTGCCGAAATTCGAACGACGAAACTGACGTGAAAAGCGAAGAGATTGTGGAGAACGAGAAAAACGCAGAATGTCGCGAAGAAAATGAAGAATGTCCGTTTGACGATAAAGTTGTAAATAATAATGGAAATACCGGTAAGACTTTAAACACACAAAGAAAATCACTTGTATATCTGGGGAACAAGGGAACATGGTGAAATCTTTGTGGGGAACAAAGCAAAAATTTCCACGGGAACTCAGCCCCTCCCCCCTCCCTCCCCCATGTTCTTCCTCGAAATGATCACCACTGTGTCACAGCTATGTATCATTTTGAGAAGATATATTTCCTAGAAATTCCCGGAGTTGTTCGCTTTATCCAAAAACAGTTTTCATTTAAAAAAAATTACTATTCTATCTTCGTTCCTATTGTTCTTCCTATTAGTTCTTCCTTTTGTAGTTCATCAGTTAACATTTTTAAACATAAATTACGTAAATATCTTTTAGGAAATCATTCATAGTAGCATTTGGCCTTTAATAGTATTTACATCCATTCCAGTAATTAGTTAGTTAGAATTTCATGTTAGTATATCTTATAATTTTTTGTAATTGTTAATTGGCTCCGAAAAGCCCCGTTGGGGAGAGTTCAATAAATTATTGTATTGTATTGTATTGTTCCTCTAGGAGTGTTAAGAAACATTACAGAATTACGACCATGGTAAGTTTAAGAGGCAATTTTTCTCAATATCGCGAATTTGCGATGAAAAGTGTTCAAAACCTAAAATCTTTTTGGCGTTTCTCTCAAAATTACTTTGTTTTAGCTTTATTTTGTAGTTTAAACTTTCGCTCGAAACAGCGACGTTTGTTTTTATGCAAGCCCGCAAACATTGAACATTGTTTTGTGTTGTAGGCCTCTTGAAAGTGTCCTCGTTGAAAAATACGAGTGGAGCGAAGAAGACGCTGAATAATTAGCGTCGTTTTTGCTGCCGATGTTGGACTTCGTTCAAGAGAATAGAGCTACAGCCGCACAATGTTTAGAACATCCTTGGCTTAGTGACGTTTGAAAGATATCATGTAGCTTACTTTGCTTTCACGTCAGTGATGGCGCTCAGGGGGGACAGAAGAGACTAGTTTAGCCACTTCGGGGCACTGTAACCCCTGGCCGCTCAGGGCTACCAAGAGGGCGGGGCAGGGGAAAGTTTTCCTGCCCCACCCTGACATGATAGCGGTCCTAACGTCAGAGGGACACCCAAGATTTAGCGGGGCACCCTAAGTTGGAGTATGTTGTTTTCCAACATGGCATTTTTTCTTTAGTTTTAAATTATAACTTCATATGGGGCTCAAAAGAAAAATTGCACTGGACCCAACAAAACGACCCGGCGGAAAATAGAAATTCGCGGGTCGCTCATCCGTAGAAGTTTAGTGTACTTTATATAAAAGTCTAATGTGCCAGAGCATTTTGCGTTTGACTTTGCGCTTTAGTAGCCCGATTTATTGCAGAAACGGGTTATCTTTCTGGATGAAGTTAGGATAAGAAAAGATTACGTCCTGTGAATAATCGCACAAACCAACGGGTCATCTCTCAAAACGAACGTAGTTCGTGTTCTCAGACGAATTTGCGCGCGTATTTCATATTGACGGATGGAAAGGAAAACCTAAGGAAAACCTTTGACATTCGGAGCATGCGCAGATAGGTCGGTTTCAACAATGTTGTTATGTTCCACGAGGCAATTTTTGCTACATCTTGCAACGTGATTTCTGACATAGAGCGATGTTATGTGTAAGGTAGTCGCAAGGAAATTGTGAGCATGACCCACAGTTTACTCTGCCGACATTTTTCATCCCATTTCTTTCATTTTTCCATTGAAATGAATATAACTGGAACGCTATCTTTAGTTTATATCATGATTGACTGATTTGAGCGCTCTTCGCATGCGTGAAAAGACTGGGACTGATCTTCAAGTTTGGCTTCAAATTTCCGGTTGGAGGTAGCGTTCTCAATGAATTTTTCATCCCTTGAGAGTATGTTATGTAATTAAGAAAGTATCGACAGAGTAGAATGCGGGTCATGCTCACAATGTCTTTGTGACAGCTTTTCAGATAACGTGATATTCAAAATGGCGTTGCAAGTTGCAGCAAAAGTAGCTCGTATAACATTAAAAAAAAACTCGGAAAAAGCACAACAGATATTTTTTATCAAACCGTACTTTTCCAACGATATACAATCCCAAAAAAGTATATTGTCAATAAAAATTTACATGACAAAATGGTTCATAAAAGTTCTATAACAAATCTACCAAACTACAATGTTAATTCAATTACCAAGCTATCACTAAACTTGATGACTTGTAAATATAATATCATTATATCTTACAAAAGTCCTCCCATAGGCGTACAGGACGGGGGGGGGGGGCAGGGGGATATAATATCATTATATCTTACAAAAGTCCTCCCATAGGCGTACAGGACGGGGGGGGGCAGTTGCCCCCCAAAAAGATTACAAAGTCGAAAATTCGGGCAAATGTTCAACAAAAGTCGGACAAAAGTCGAGCAAAAAGTAGTAAAAGCAATAAAATCTTTCTTAATAATAACCCCAGTTTGTTGGGCAAACAAAGCCAGTTTGGCAATATTCGCTTAACAGTCGGGCAATATTGGGTTATTATAAAATAAAATGGGACAAATTGTGTCAATTTTGCGGGAAATTATGTCCATTTTGTGATTTTTGGGAAAATTTGTTTGATGTTACGAAAAATTTTGTAATGTCCGAAAAATTTTTGGACCCCTAAAATGGCAAAAATTTTTGGACCCCGAATTTTTTTTGGGGGGGGAGGTCGCCAAAATTGATTGTTCCGGAAAAAAATAATTTCAGCACTGGTCGGGCACAATCCGAAAAAGTCGGGCAAATTTTCGCCCCCACCTTTCTCCTGTCCCGTACGCCTATGAGTTATCCCGGCATGTCGAAAGCTATTTTCATCTATATATAAAAATGTTTGTAAACCTGAATCAAAGAAAATCATAGACCAATTTCATATCTCCGTCTGTACAGGTCGGAACCACTGAAAATACAGTTTTCCGTAGTTTCTTCAGAGATCAATATACAGGGTGTATAAAAAAAAACTGAACAGATTTGAAATTGGTCTCAATTTCGTAAAACACCTATTTGTATCCGGTTTTTTATATATGTAGCTTCTTTGGGTACTTATAATGTAGAATAATGAAAAAAATTTCTTGAACTTAAATTTTGTGAACCAGGGGGGGTGTCTTTTCCAACAAACTAAAAATGGCTCGCGCACAAAATTTAAAAGTTGTAATCATATTTTGAATTAATAGATGGAAAATTTGTCGGGTTGTTAATTACTGTACAAAATTTCAGGCAATTTGGTTTAGTTTAGTTTCTATTCACGCAAAGTTACATTTTTCCTAAAAATCAGCTATTTGCATGCTTAATTAATGCCTTTGCCTAATTTGCATATGTTAGCAAATATGCAAATTAGGTAAACGCATTAATTAAGCATGCGAAAGGCTGATTTTTTAGAAAAAAATGAATAGTTAAAGGGTTTAAACTCAACCAAATTGTCTGAAATTTTGTACAGTAATTCAAAACCCGACAAAGTTTCCATCTATTAACTCAAAATATGATTACAACTTTTAAATTTTGTGCGCGAGCCATTTTTAGTTTGTTGGAAAAGACACACCTCCCTGGTTCACAAAATTTGAGTTTGAGAAATTTTTTTCATTAATCTACATTATAAGTACCCAAAGAAGCTATATATATAAAAAACCGGATGCAAATAGGTGTTTTGCGAAATTGAGAACAATTTCAAATCTGTTCAGTTTTTTTTGATACACCCTGTATATACGTTTCTTTTCATGGGAAAAAAGGTAATTTAGCAAAGTTTTCAATCTGTATACTTCATCAAATATATTCTATGTCATAGATTATTTTGACATTTTGACACATTACAGATTTCAAGAAACTGCTAGGCTAAGTTTTTCAAATATTTCAAATATTTGAAAATAATAATAGTTTTTAAATATTTCAAAGTGCCGAAAAGTTTTTTCGTTTTGAAGAGAAGAATTTTTCAAACATGAAGAGATCATGTTTGAAAACTTCTCATCGTCGATTTTAAAGCAAAGAAAGTCTCGGTTAAACGATGATGAGAGTTGCGACTTTCGCTCGCGTTTGACCGCCAACTCTTCATCGACTTTCATCAACTTTGAACTGGTTCAAATTTTGATGAAGTTTTTGCTAGGCGCGTGGTAATATCCATGCAACTCTTGTTCTCGTTTGACCAAGGCATGAGAGTTGAAGAAACTCTAGTGCAAACTCTTGCTTCTCAACTCTCATCAACTCTCATGCAACTCTTGTTCTCGTTGGACCGGGACATGAGAGTTGAGAAAACTCTCATGCAAACTGTCGCTTGCCAACTCTCATGCACTCTCATCCTCATTTGATCCGGGCTTAAAACTTTTTATTTGCTAAATTGTATTCATGCATTCGGAGAAAATTTAAGAAATAATATACGACTAGTAAATATACGCACCAACAACTTTTTGCTGAGAAAATGAGAACTTGCTTGAGAACCTGGAACCTAAATAGTAACCTTATTTACCGTACTGCAGACAATGATCGGGATTACAGTTTGAAAGCTTTGCTGAATAAATAATCGTATTTTCAACAAAAATAAAAGTACTTACATTATTTTCCATTAAATTATCTATCTGTTCCGTAAGTTCTCACAAATCTGATCTATCAGACAAGTGCATAGTTTCTTCCTTGCTTTTTCATGTGTCGACAACAGATGACTTGAACATATTCCAGTCAGGTTTTCACAATTTGCTTGATTTCAGTTTAAACGATTTCTTGACAAGAAAAACAGGCGAAAGCAGCAACCAGGCAACTGTTCCAATCAATATCTTCACAATTTTGTTGTCATAATTACCACTGTCATTTAACCATCAACACACCAATTATAATCACCATCGTAACAATGATTTGTACCATCACAACCTCTTCATTACCTGCATTTATTTTAAGTGACAAAACGGTAACTATCAGCATTTTTACACCATCGTCACTATCAGCACCTTTATCATGCGACCATCACCAACATCAGCACTGTTATAATCATTACCACCATCAACAACACTGCAACAATAACCACTATCACCATTTTCACCACCATCACAACATTGCCGTAATAACCATCACTATCACACTGCAATAATAATCACCATCTCTCAACATTGCAATCTCAGACATCATCACGGCCACAATCGCAATTTTGACCACCATCATAATGACCACCACCAACACCATCAGTAATATTACTGTACTATCATTTCTAAATCACCATCTATGATTATTAGTTCATTACCATCACCAACACCATCATACACCTAAATATTCTTCCATCAGCTTTTCACGATCAACACCTCATGCAAGGTAACAGCTTTGTTTTCTACTTGATATTTGATGCATAATTAGAACCTGTAACCCCAGGCAGGGAGGCAAGGGAGTACTATCACTTGTCCAAGGTGAACTCCCAGACAAGCGGAGGGAAGGAGGTGTCTTACTTCTCCATTCTAGACTGGCTCCAAGCAAAGTCTAACCACTGCCCCCAAAACATCCTTATTTACATACCCTTGTTAAAAAAACCTTTTCATCATCGTTCTGTGCGTAATATACTATAGGCCTACTGTATATAAACCGGCGTTATCTAAGTACTTGTTGGACCAGGAACTGGTCCCCAATCGCTGCTAATCTTGTTGTTGTTGTTGTTGTTGTTGTTGTTGTTGTTGTTGTTGTTGTTGTTGTTGTTGTTGTTGTTGTTGTTAGGGGGCGACGCTCTTTGAACAAACCCTAAGGCTCCGTCATTACTTGTCCGATCGGAATGAAACTTGACATAATTATTCTAAGCAATATTCCGCATCGATTGACGGTGTTCGATTTTTCATTTTTGACTTTAGAAGCGAAATACAAGCAATTTGTGACTGTATTCTGGGTCACGCAGTTCCTGGTCCATTATAGTACGATCGTACTTTTTATGCATGAATCGAGCCGAAGGCGAGGAAGTCATACATATTTCCCAGAGCAATGCCGACTTATAGTAAGCAGCTGCCTTACGTTTCATACTAGACAGCAAAGGGTCTTGTGGAATGCACAGTCGAAGAAACTCCATATCGCCACTTATCTTAGGAAAAGCCATCATGGTTTCTTTTGGGGGAAATTTTACTTGTTTTAGCGCATCACTTGTTAAATATCGTTGAAAGGAAGACTCGAGAAGCGCACCAGAGTCCATGTCAAAAAATTCTAAAAAGCGATAGTGAGCAACAATGAGAACTTTGTCCTTGTTGAGACAAAATAGCTTTGTACCAACCATACCAAACCTTTGCTCGAAATCAATCTTTACACTTTTGTGATCACGGGTAACCAGGTCAAATATGTTACCGTCGTTTCCGTCATGGGAAGTGCTCACAACAACAGCGACCTTAGAATCGTTACTGAGGCAACACAAATGTCTTGTTCCACATACTTTAGTGAAAAAAACTTCATACACATCTAGCTCCTCCTTGGTATTTCTTTTCCAAATATAATACATATACTCATCATTGCCAAAGACAAAGGAAGCACCAGGCGAAACTGTAATACTCATTTCAGGTTCAATTCCAGGTAAGGTGATCATTCGTGGTCCCCCAACTCCGCTGACATCGAGAACTTTAACAGGCTCCGACTCTCCACACTCGAAGCTGAGTAAACCCTCTGAAAAATCAATAATTACTGATAAGGATACGAACTCTTCCAATAAATGAGACAGCGATACTTGCTGGCTCTGAGGGAACACGATCTTTAAATTGACATCTACCGGGTATTTTGATAAGCTGGGAATCCTGTCAAAAAAATCAAACACGAACAAAATTTTTCCGACCACCAACAAACAAATGATGAATCGCCTTGATCTCTTTTGAAACGCTGCTCAACTTGGTTCGTATGGACATTCCATATGTTGATATATCCATCTGAGGTACAAGTTGCAAGTCGGGAGCCATCAGGAGAAAACGAACTTGAAAGAACCCGTGTTGGACGTGGCAGGCGAGAAGATTGTTGGTGTGTTGGAGGTAATGTCCTAAAGACATATAATTTTTCCGCATCTGCATAGAACCACAGATCATCTTCAACGGTTGTTAGTTTGTAGCAGTCTATATACACCTCTTCGCGAGAAATATGAGCAGAAAGGTTCCAAGCAGCAAGCGTAGTGAAATGAGTGCTTTCTATGACACTTAAAGTATGATCTTTTAAAGAAAAACTACACTCTACACCATTGTAGATCCCCGTGGACCAGGATTCCCATTCGTCTCCCCAAAACGTGAACGGCATGCAAACTTCGATTTCTAATCTTTTAGAAGAGTTTAATTCTTTAAATCCTGGTAGAAAACAACGTTTACATTTCTTATCCTGGAATACTCCTGGTTCCTTTAGCTTTACATCACGTATGTTTCGCTCATCACATCTTTGCCAGGTAATGGCATTCCAAACGCAAAACGAATCTTCTGCTTCTTGAATTGTAGAATCGTCTGATTCTGAATCTGCACTCATAGAATCATCTGATTCTGAATTTACGAAACTCATATCTACAACATGTTGCCGAACTCCAATAATAAATAACCCTGTACTGCTAAAAGAGCACCGACCAACACCCACGCCAGCACAAAGTAACGACAGCAACCTTTGCTTGGCAACGTCCCATAACTTCATAGTGTTTGTACCGTCACCAGTTACCAGCCTCTTGCCATTCGGGGAAAATGCACACGACGCAAACGTCTCTTTATTTCCGTGGAAAAAAGGTACTAACTTTCTTTCAGCAATGTTAAGGACTAATTCCAGTTCCCCAAATAAAAGGAATGAATCGTCTGGAGCAAATGTGCAGCATGGAATACTTCCAGCAATACTTCTGTATTGTGTTGAATATTGCCAAAGCTCAACTAAACTTGGTACGGATATTACACGGATTGTCTCATCGTCGTCTGCAACGGCTGCCATTGTTTTATCATTGGACAAGCCAACAGCGTTAGTCTCTGACATTTCAGGAATACGCCACGCTGCAAGCGGCAAAACCTCCACCTCATTAAAGTTATACTTGACAAACCGTGAAACCTTTGATAAAAGCGACTCTACAATTTTCTTCTCGTTATCACTGAAATATCCTTCTGGAGAATGCGTGAGAACACTTTGTAAATAATATGATCCCATCTTTAGCATTGATTCTTTTTCCAGAAAGTCAATTTCAAAGACATGCCATAGAATGCGTTTTCGTAGTTTGTCACTTGTGACCACAGAACTTTGAAGAATTCCTAACCAGAGATTTAACAGGTAAAGTCTATCATCGTGGCTTATTTGGGGGTAGATAGTTAACGAAACGTGTATGATTACTATATCTACCAACCAAAACAAACGTTCCTTCATCATGCATGCTCCTAGATAATCAAAGCCATTCTTCAGAGCGTACTTCACATCGTTAGTTAAGTTTAAATCATGTCCGGAGCAAACGGTTTTCTTAATTTCTTCGAAAACCTTTTCACAAATTAGCCAGAGTGATTTACTTCCATCCATGACATTGACAGTATATTCATGATCTTTGTAGCCTTCTGCAAGAAGCCAGTCAGTCACGGATTTGTGAAAAACGGTCACCAGATCATCAGAAACGTAGAGCAAGCACGATACCGTTTGATTGACTTTGTCAATAATCTTTCTGGTTTCGCGACAATCTGGAGACAAACCAAGAGCACGAGAGATGAAGCTGAGGGGAAGAGGGCCTTTAGAAACTGCCAGCATTTCCAAAATTTTCAACACATCAAGATTTCCATGCATTATGGCTCTTAGCTCGTCTTTAAGGCGATTAAAATATGCTAAGTAAATAGAATCCAGGCCTTTTGGGACAAACTTCATTATTTCATCCAACGTCATCGTATCAAAATCGTCGCGTTTCCGTAGCTCAGATTGAACGTAAAACGCGTACAGAAATGAACCCTCGCACTTCTTAGCAAGCACTTTATACACACTTGGATTCGAAAACAGATCTTTACATAGGAATTTCTTTGCTTTTGTGTCCCCTAGACTTGGAAGGCAGGCTTTGAGGTATAATTCAAGATCAGAGTTATTGTTGGCGTCATCGCTGTCAATATTAATCCTTTGAACATCACTTAGTTTTGTTACGGAAATCTCCGGCCTGCTGGTCACCAGGAACTTTATACACTCGGGAAGATCTGGAAAATAATCAGTAATCAAATTCATAATTTCATCCTTATTATCTGCTGCACTTTCATCCAAGCCATCGATCACGACCAAACTTGGTTCTTCTAAATCCAATTCATCAAGGGGATTTTGCAAGTATATTGTAAAAGCATCCTTTAAGCTTTGGACTTGATAAGGTCGCCTCAACTGATCAAGAAGCTTCTCTTTAAAACCCGCGATATTTTCACACATCTGACTAGCGAGAGACTGCAGCATCAGCATAGGATTTCTTAGGTTTGAATTACTGAAGTCACAAAAGTGAGAAGCTGCCAACTTTCTCTTCATCTTAAACTCCTCACAAACTTTTGCTGCAAACACACTTTTACCAAACCCAGGTCCAGCTGTCAATAACAACATCCTTGATTTTTGCTCTTTCTCAACAAATTCGTCCACCTGTCGTAATAACCACTCTCTCGTGCCATGATGGAAAAACTCCACTTTACGTTTAATTTTGCTCTTGAAATTATGCTTTGCCAGTTTTCGCAAGAGATTTTCAGCACTCTCGTTGCTGCAATTTTTCTGATGATCGGTATCCTTAGAAACTTGTGACGGATGATTGACGGAACTTTGGAGGGCTTGGATATCGCTTTGTTGTTCTAGAATCGACTGATGGAGTTCTTTTATCCCATCGCGGTTTTCTTCAGCAATTGATGCCAGCACTTTTATACTCTCTTCTTCTTGTGATTTCCATTCTTTAAGTGTCTCCACATATATTTCTTCTTCAGGTCCTAAAAGACAAGTTTTTAAACCATCGACATCATTGTGGGGAATGTTTAATTCTACCAAAGCCTGGGAAATTTTCTGCCATAACGATTCATATGTTGCATTATCCACTTGAGTTGATGTCACGTGTGCATAAATTTCATTTCTAAACAACTTCAGTCGTACGATATTTGCTTGCATTGACCTGTCCGTGTCTGGAGGCATTGCATCCCATCCTGTTTTCGGTAAGCCACAAATGTTCCGGAACAGAACTGTAAGTAATGTAACATCGAAGGTTTTGGAATTTGGCGGGTTACCGGATGGAGGGAATAGTAAATCCCACTGAGGATTATTAATAACTCTAGGCTTTAACTTTAGAAGGGATGCTCTGTTTGCAGCTAGAACTGCCTTTAGATTGGCAGGAGGATGAGTAGAATCAAATGTATTTCTCAAAGCTTCAGTTCCTTTGTCAACCAAAAGTCTACTAAGTCTTGTAAAATTTGCCTTTTCTTGCAGATTGACAGAAGCCATAACACTGCATGAGTTTACTGCAACATAAAGTATATCTTGGATAAGTTTCACCTGAGTGAAGTAATCTTGGTAAGTTTTACCTTAGCAAATGTGGTGGGGCAGAGGGGGTGGGGCAGAGGTTCCTATAATTTATGGCATTCTATTAATACCAATATACGATCTTCCCTAGAATGACATATTTTAATTTACATGCTGTCGAGCATATGCTTTTCAAAGATCAGATTACAGGTTAGCACAATCATGTAAAAATTTGTGACATCTTGAGTTTTGTCGCATTTCCCAGCTGCCACAATGAACATTATCTTGCGTCCAACAAAAGCCATTGCAGATCCTCAATAAACCTTCGGATTCAATTCCTCTCAGTGTTAATTCTGGACTTTGCTTGTACTCATCTTCAACGTACTAGAGTCTTAGCTGTTATCATCATTTGTTGCAGTTGTTTTGGGGCAATAAGTAGAGGGTTTTTTTCAGAATGGATCCAAGCAATTTGTGGTCTAATTCGACCAGTATTTTTCTACCATACACGTAGGTCTCAACAGCATCTACTTCACGGATGCCTTTATTCAGTGTTAGAAATCTTGACGGATAATCCACTGGTGGCTGTGGTTGATTTTTCTGTGTGAGCCAGGCTGAAGATGTAAGACCATTTATGCCAACGTCACGGTGGAATACAGGGTGTCGAATGCAATGTTGTGATTACTTGGATCCTTCAATCCAGGTGCTATATTTCATAGAGTTATTCCATGCGCGTGATCAGAAATACACAGGATGTGTTGTTCAATATAAATTCTACCGAGATAGAGTCTCCAGATACCCGTGTTCGACGACAGCCTATCAGGGCCTTTTTTAACATACAAGCTGGGGGGGGGGCATTTGCCCCCAGTCCCCCACGAAATTACATCCCCCCCTTTTTCCTAAATTTATACAAACAAACCACTGAAACCATTGAAGAATAACAAATAGATAAACGGAAAGTAAGTTTTATAAGCATTTATCCTTTGTCCTTGTTTAACAAAATCGATTTAAATTGTTACGTTTTTCTACCACTAAGTCTAAGTACTGTTTAAATTAATAAACGAGCAAGAGTGTTTTATTAGGTTTAAAGCCACGAGCGCGCAGCGCGAGTGGCTTTAGACCTAATAAAACACGACCTGCAAGTTTATTAAACGGCTTCAAAAACGACTACAAATTCAATAGAAATACTGCTTATTAGTATTCTTTATATAAAAAGTACTAATGACGACACGACTACAATAGGTACTGCCTTATTAGTATTCTTTATATAAAGAATACTAATTAGGAGTTTTTATCAGGTTTAAAGCCACTGCACGTGACATATTATGGTTGACATGATTTGTCAATTAGCTTATGAATTATTAATGAGTGTTTGAAGTAATGATAAATTATTGGAAATATTTTTTTTATTTTTTGTGCGTTTTTTCCTTCTTTTATTTCAAATACAAGTATTAGCAACTTAGCATAAATTTTAGAGCAAATTCGGTTTGCTCAGAATGCAGAAAACGGCATTTCCGGGCTTCAAATTTCAAAAATTTTCCGCGCGAGTATGCCCCCACACGTGGCCTTCAGCTGTTGCTATCCCCCTCTAATAAGTAATGATAAATTATAATTTTTTTTTTAACTTTTTGTGCGTTTATTTCCTTCTTTTATTTCAAATACAAGTATAGTTAGCATAATTTTAGAGCAAATTTGGACGCTTAGAATGCTTCAAATTTCAAAACATTTCTGGGACTCCCCTATTCATGCCTGGTATGTCGGCCACACACGTGACTTTCGGCCATTGCTATCCACCTCTAATATATTATCTCACAGAAAGGTCCCTTTTCAAAAAATACCCCCTCCCCCCACGAGAAATTCCTTAAAAAAGGCCCTGCGGGAGAAAAACCGGAGCCCGGGTAAAAACCCCCGAAGGCCGAAGCACAGCGAAGAAATTCACGAACCAAATTATACTCTAAGGACGCAAGTATAGATACCCAACCCTCGACCTACATGCTACAGTATTACAGTAATGTTACACGTTTAAACTGAACGATAGAGTACTAGTTGAGGAGCGTTATTTCAAGGCAAATAGGCAATGGCTTAGCGTGAGGCGGTTTCTACAAAAAACCGAAAACCGAAAACCGACTGGAAAAACCCAAAAAAACCGAGTTAACCGGGTTTTTTTAAAAAATACGTTCGAAAATCAAAACTACTGTAAAAAAAGACACAACACGCTACTGAGTACTCACGCAAGATTAATACGTAAGGTATTTTGAAGACGTTATCAAATTTCAAACAAACTCTCTTTAGTTTTTCGTGTGTAAATGCCAAAACGTGATTCAATTGCATCAAACTCGTATAAGTATGGTTCGATTTCAGTAAAATACCGATTTTTCTTCGTTTTTTCCCGTTTCCCCCGGTTTTTTCGGTTTTCTGTTTTTTCTCCAAAAGTAACATCGAATATTTCGGTTTTCAAAAAACATCGGGTTTTTTTTCGGTTTACCGAAAAACCGCCTCACCCTACAATGGCTGTTTGTGCCTCACACACCGCACACCAAACACGTAAGAACGTCTGAGAGAATCGTATTACTTAATATATATAACTTGAAACAACAAGAAGTCCAGTTTTAGGCCAGGAATGCACAAGAGTTTTTCCTGAGCAAAATTGTCTGGTATTAGACAGGATAAAAGAATGGAACACAATAAAAAACATCCTTCTAGCAAATAGCATTGGTGAATAAAAGCTAGTTGCTCTCACATGCTAAGCTATTCCGCTTTGTAGAAGACAAAAATTATAAAGAAATTTATATTCTCAATCCCTAATTTGTCAGGACATACGAACATTTTTATATCAGTATCACTAAGTTGCCGGCAAGATAATTGTGTGACTTGGAAAACCTGAAACTTCAAGGAAAATGACAAGGAAACTGCTAAAATTCTCTGTTGTATTAATGTCTTCAGTAATGTGTTTTTCAAGTGCGCTGAGGGGAGACTGAATCAGTATTTGAATAATTTTTTGGTCGAATGCGTTGGGGGAGGGAAAGTGGTATCACTTTGGTTGTAGATTGAATACACTAAAATAAAACTATATATGAAACAAGATGCAGCACAAGGCTAAAGGTTCTTGTTACTTATTTCTGCGCATAAACCTGTTCTTCACATAAACCACAGGGAAAAGGTGTCTTTTTTTAAGGGAAAAAGTGCATTACAACAGTCTAACGACGTAGTGTCTGGCCGCCTACTAACTTCCGCAATCGTATATTAAAACACTGAATAAAACAAATTCACTTAAACGTATTGCTTAATATTTAACTTCATACATAATACGATTCTCCAAGACCAATAAAAACACAAAAGTAGAAATTACAATTTAATTAACGAGGCTTTATAAACCTTTTTAACATGACGCCACAGCGCTGTGCCGCGTGCTGTGGTCGATACAAAATCATGAATAAAATCAATAACATGACCAACACTGACACAAACGCACCTTATTCAAATCTTGATAGAAATATTCTTACTACATGACCAAGTCATCAAAGATTAACTACACAAACACATGAAATCAATGCCTAAAACGGGGACCAACCAAGACGAAATTCAACCATCAACTTATTCTGCTGTCCCCTGCTGGGCTACTTATAATAATTACTTTAAATAATTCGGGTAAATTTCCATATTAACAATCTGTATTTAAATAAGTCCCAATCCTAACCCAAATCCTGTTCCTTATAATGTTTACAATAACGCCATGGTTGAATGATTGATTCGTGTCTTCGTGTGCATAAATTAATATATTTTTTCAACACTCTAACCATCTTTCATGCTTTCTACTGAGTTGAAATTACAACAGAAAAATAAACGCGCAAACAAACGAGGCAATTTTTGCTGCATCTTGGAACGTGATTTCTGACATAGAGCGATGTTATGTGTAAGGTAGTTGCAAGGAAATTGTGAGCATGGCCTACAGTTTACTCTGCCGACATTTTTCATCCCATTTCTTTCATTTTTTCATTGAAATGAATATAACTGGAACGCTATCTTTAGTTTATATCATGATTGACTGATTGAGCGCTCTTCGCATGCGTGGAAAGACTGGGACTGGCCTTCAAGTTTACTCTGCCGACATTTTTCATCCCATTTTTTCATTTTTCCATTGAAATGAATATAACTGGAACGCTATCTTTAGTTTATATCATGATTGACTGATTGAGCGCTCTTTGCTCGAAGATATTAGCTCATTGTTTGAGCTACTCTGTAAATTCGAGTTAAAATAAAGTGTATGTATGTATGCATGTATATGTATATGCATGCGTGAAAAGACTGGAACTGACCTTCAAGTTTGCCTTCAAATTTCCGGTTGGAGGTAGCGTTCTCGATGAATTTTTCATTTCCTTAAAAGTATGTTATGTAAAGAAAGTATCGACAGAGTAGAATGCGGGTCATGCTCACAATTTCTTTGTGATTACTTTTTAAATAACGTGATATTCAAAATGGCGTTGCACGTTGCAGCAAAAGTAGCTCGTATAACATTAAAAAAAAAACTCGGAAAAAGCACAACAGATATTTTTTATCAAACCGTACTTCTCCAACCGATATAGAATCCCAAAAAAGTATATTACCAATAAAAATTTACATTACAAAATGGTTCATAAAAGTTCTATAACAAAGCTACCAAACTACAAAATTCAATTACCAAGCTATCACTAATGTACGAGTCAAATCCAACCGCGATCAGCCCCCCCCCCCCGGGCAACCCCAGGGCATTTGACTTAACATTACCCCCGTAAAAGGGGGGGGATTTAACAGCCCGGTCGGGAATTTGACGGCCTGGCCGGGCATTTGACCACTTGACAACAACTTGCTCAGCAGTTTACCCTAAAAATATGTGTACATTCTAGCGCTTTACGAGTTTTCTATTTTGCGTCTTTTCGATAGTTTGAAAATTGCTTCTGAATCACAAATATCAATCATAGATATATGATACAATATGCCCAGTTGAACAAAAAGAAGAACTGTCGGCCTATTTTTCGTTCTTTTTAATCTTGAAATACTTGTTCAATTTAATTTTAGTCAAAATTCCAGAAACAGCACTACCCCTATAGCAGGGCATTTGACTGTGGTTTCTGCCTGTTCGGGCGGGCATTTGACCAATTATTTTTTCAAAAGTCAAATTTCCCGGGGGTTGCCCGTGGGGGGGGGGGGCTGATCGCGGTTGGATTTGACTCGTACATAAATTTGATGACTTGTCTACACAATATAATATCAGTATATCTTACAAAAGTCCTCCCCGCATGTCGAAAGCTATTTTCATCTGTATATAAAAAATGTATGTAAACCTCAATCAAAGGAAATCATAGACCAATTTCATATCTCCGTCTGCACAGGTCGGAACCACTCAAAATACAGTTAGTTCTCCGTAGTTTCTTCACAGATCAATATATACGTTTCTTTTTATGGAAAACACCAAGTTTATTTAGCAAAGTTTTCAATCTGTATACTTCATCAAATATAGTCTGTGTCATAGATTATTTTCACATTACAGTATACATACTGTAGTACAGATTTCAAGAAACTGTTAGGCCAAGTTTTTCAATTTAGATATGAATATTTCAAAATACCCAACGTTATTTTGTTTCGAAGAGAAGAGTTTTTCAAACATGAAGAAATCATGTTTGAAAACTTCTCTTCATATTTCTCTGACACTGTCGATTTAAAACAAAGAAAGCCTCGGTCAAACGTAGATAAGAGTTAATGAGAGTTGCGACTCTCGCTCGCGTTTGATCACCAACTCTCATCAACTTTGAACTGGTTCAAATTTTGATGAGAGTTGACGAGAGTTTGTCTCGTTTGACTGACAATGTCTTAAATCCACTCCAATTTAAGTGTTATTCTGTCAGCAAAAATGGTGAAAGAATAACATTGAGTTGATCCGACTCCTTCAAATTGACAGTTTGGCAACTCTCATGCAACTCTTGTTCTCGTTTGACCGGGGAACGAAAGTTGAGAAAAATCTCATGCAACTCTTGTTCTCGTTTGACCGGGGAACGAGAGTTGAGAAAAATCTCATGCAAAAGCTTCAGTCAATCAAGGATGAGAGTTGCTATTCTCGCTCGCGTTTAACCACCAACTCTCATCGACTCTCAAGCACTCTCATCAACGGTTCAAATTTAGATGAGAATTGATGAGAGTTTTCGCTACGTGCGTGGTAATATCCATACAACCCTTGTTCTCGTTTGATCGAGGCACGAGTTGAGGAAACTCTCGTTCAAACTCTCGCTTGCCAACTCTCATGCAACTCTTGTTCTCGTTTGACCGTGGCACGAGAGTTGAGGAAACTCTCGTGCAAACTCTCCCCTGCCAACTCTCATGTATTCTCATTCTCGTTTGATTCGGGTTTAAAATTTTTATTTGCTAAATTGTATTCATTCGGAGAAACTTTCAGAAATAAAATACCACATCTACAAGTACCAACAACTTTTTGCTCGGAAAATAAGAGCTCGTTTGAGAACCTGAAACTTAACCTTATTTACTGCACTGGTAATGATCGGGATTATAGATCGAAAGCTTTGCTAAATAAATCGACATCGTATTTTCAACAAAATTAAGGTACTTACAATATTTTTCATCAAATTATCTATATGTTCCGTAAGTTCTCACAAATCCGATCTATCAGACAAGTGCATAGTTTCTTCCTTTCAGTTCAAACGATAAATACCAACGATGCCTGTTTCTTGACAAGAAAAACAGGCGAAAGCACCAACCAGGCAACTATTTCCATCAACATCTTCACCATTTTATTGTCGTCATAATTACCACTATCATTTAACCACCATTATCAACACCAATTATAATCCATTATCAATCCAATTAAATACCATCGTAACAATCATTTGTACCATCATAACCTACATCATCACTCTAAGTGACCAAACCGTAACTATCAGCATTTTTACACCATCGTCATTGTCATCACCTATATCATCGCTACCATCACCAGCTTCAGCACTGTTCTATCATCAACACCATCATAATCACCAGCATAGCACTGTTATAATCACCATCATCACAACACTGCGATAACAATCACTATCACCATTATCACCATCACATCACTGCAATAATAACCACCATTATCATCATCTCAACATTGCAATCTCAGTCATCACGACCGCAATTTTCATCACCATCATGACCTCCACCACCATCAGTATGATCATTACCATCATCACCAACACCATCATACACCTACATAATCTTCCATCAGCTTTTCACGGTAAAAGATTTCATGCAAAGTAACAGTTTTGCGGATCCTACTTGATATCTGATGCATAATTAGAACCTGTAACCCTAGGTAGGAAGGCAAGGGAGTACTATCACTTGCCCAAGGTGAGCTCCCAGACAAGCGGAGGGAAGGAGGTGTCTTACTTCTCCATTCTAGACTGGCTCCAAGCAAAGTCTAGCCGCTGCCCCCAAAATTATCCGTTTCACGGTGCGTTTTATGCCCTTACTCAATAAATCCTCATCAAAGACTTTCTTTCTTGTTGGAAGTACATGACGATATCGTTCTGTGCGTAGTATACGGTTATATTGGGAGTTCATGTTTTGACGAGAGAGTTATTATGATAAATTCACCAAGCTTCTTCCTAGAATTTAGAAAAACTTGAACTTCTTGTTCTTTTTACGACGTCAACCACTGCTCTGTATATACAGTAAACGAACCATACTTTGTCTACGATGTTCTTTGTTGTTCTTTACGGAATGTTTTTATACGATGCAACGATCTCTTAAAAAAAGAAGTCATCATAACTATCACTATTATAACCGCAGCGATCATATCCCTCAAAGTTTTTCATTTCTGACTTTCTCTTTTTTGTCAGGATGTTAGCTGCTTCACGTTTCATAGTGGACAACAAAGGGTCTTGTGGAATACACAGTCGAAGAAACTCCATATCGCCATTTATTTTAGGAAAAGCTATCATGGTTTCTTTTGGGGAAAATTTTATTTGCATTATTGAATCCCATGTCAAACATCGTTGAAAAGCGGTCTCGAGAAGTGCACCAGAGTCCATGTCAAAAAATTTTAAAATGTGATGAGATGCAGCTATAAGAACTTTATCTTTATTAATACAAAATAGCTTGGAATCATAAATAGAACAATCAAAATGTACACTTTTGTCATCATCGCCATCGAGATCAAATATTTTGACGCCCTCCAGATATACATGGCGATTGTCTAAAACAACAGCGACTTTAGAATCGTTACTGAAGATACCTACAAAATCTCGTTTAATTATTTTTAAATTGGCTTCATCGCAAACTTCGTCATCTCGAGGATATATTGTCCAAACAGGTTCATGAAAAAATATGTCGTACATATCTGGTTCCTCGGCACCTCTTTTCCATATATAACACAAATATTCATCGGCACCAAAGACAAAGGAAGCACCAAGCGAAACTGTAATACTCATTCTAGGCTCAATTCCAGGTAAGGTGACCATTCGTGGTCCCCCAACTCCACTGACATCGAGAACTTTTACAGGCTCCGTCCCTCCGCACTCGAAACTGAGTAAGCCTTCTGAAAAATCAATAATTGCTGACAAAGGTACGAACTCTTCCGCTACATGACACAGCGACACTTGCTGGCTCTGATTGAACAGGATCTTTAAATTGACATCCACCGGGTATTTTGATAAGCTGGGAATCCGGTCAAAAAAGTCGAACACGAACAAGAACTTTTCTGACCACCAACAAGCAAATAACGAATCGTCTTCATTGATTTTGAAACGTTGTTCAACTTCGTTCGTATCGACATTCCAAATGTTGATATATCCATCTGAGTTACAGGTTGCAAGTCGGAAGCCATCAGGAGAAAATGAACTCGACAGAACCCGTGTTGGACGTGGCCGACGAGAAGACTGTTGGTGTATTGGGGCTGATGTCCTGAAGACACATAATTTGTCCTTATCCGCGTAGAACCACAGATTATCTTCAATTGCTGTTATTACGCCAAATCTTTTAAACATAGCAGCGTCAAAATTATAAACACAAAGGTTCCAAGCAGCAAGCGTGGTGAAATGAGTAGTTTCTATGACACTTAAAGAATAATCTTTCAAACAAAAACTAGATTCTTCACCATTGTAGATCCCCGTAAACCAGGCTTTCCATTGGCCTCTCGATAACGTCAAGGGCTTACATACGACGAGTTCTAATCTTTTTGAAGAGTTTAATTCTTTGAATCCTGGTCGAAAACAACGTTTACATTTCTTCTTCTGGAATGTTTCTTCTGGTTCCTTTAGCTTTACATCACGTATGTTTCGCTGATCACTTCTTTGCCAAGTAATGGCATTCCAAACGCAAAACGAATCTTTTGGGTCAGACCTCCTGTCTTGAATTACATATTCGTCTGAGTCTGATTCTGAGTCGTCATCCGTAGAATGTACAACATATTCACTGTCTCCAATGATAAATAACCCTGTACTGCTAAAAGAGCACCGACCAACAGGCCCGTCAGCACAAAGTAACGACAACAAGCTTTGCTTGGCAACGTCCCATAACTTAATGGTGTTTGAACGGTACGCGTCACCTGCAGTTACCAGCCTCTTGCCATTCGGGGAAAATGCACACGACGTAAACCTCTCTTTATTTCCGTTAAAGAATGGTACTTCCTTTCTTTCAAGAATGCTAAGTACTGTTTCTAGTTTTCCAAATAACACGAATGAATCGTCTGGAGCAAATACGCAACATGAAATACTATACTGTACTTTATATTGCCAAAGCTCAACCAAACTTGGTACGGATATCACACTGATTCGTTTGATTGAACCATTCCTGTGTTCAACAGCTGCTACTGTCTTATCGTGCGACAAACCAACAACGTTAATAATTTGCAAATTGTAAGGAAAACTTCTAGTCTTTGACTCTGGCGTTGCAGGCTCACGCCATACTGCAAGCGGCAAAACCTCCACTTCATTAAAGTTATACTCGACAAACTGTGAAACCTTTGATAAAAGCGACTCTACAATTTTCTTCTCGTTATCACTGAAATAGCTTTCTGGAGACTGTGTAAGAACACTCTGTAAATAATGTGGTCTGGCCTTTAGCATTGACTGTTTTTCCAAAATTGCACATTCAACGACATGCCATGAAACACGTCCTCGTAGTTTGTCACTTATGGCCACAGAACCATGAAGAATTTTTGCCCAGAGATTAATTAAATATTTTAATAAATTATTCATATCATCATTCTTGGGATAGATAGATAACAAAACGTGTATGATTACAACATCTACCGACCAAAACAAACTTTCCTCTATACTGCATGTTCCCAGATAATCAAAGCCATGATCCAGAGCGTACTTGACATCATTAGTTAAGTTTAAGTCGTGTCCGGAGTAAACAGTTTTCTTAATTTCTTCGAAAACGTTTTCACAATTTAGCCAAAGCGATTTATTTCCATCCACAACCTTGACAGTATATTCATGATCTTTGTAGCCTTCTGCAAGAAGCCAGTCAATAACGGACTTGTGAAAAACGGTCACCAGATCATCAGACACGTACAACAAGCACGACACCGTTTCGTTGACTTTGTTAATGATCTTTCTTGTTTCGCGACAATCTGGAGCCAAATTAAGAGCCCGAGTGACGAAAATGAGGGGAAGAGATCCTTTAGAAGCTGCAAGCATTTCCAAAACTCTCAACACATCAACGTTCCCATGCACTGCGGCTTTAAGCTCGTCTTCGAGGCGTTTAAAATATTTTTGGTAAATAGAATCCAAGCCTTCTGGAAGAAAGTTGATAATCTGTTTGTAAGTCATCTCATCAAGATCATCCCGTTTCCGCAGCTCAGCTTGAACGCAAAACGCATACAGAAATGAGCCCTCGCACTTCTTAGCAAGCTCTTCAACGACAACATCCCTGGCAACAACACTTGGCAGGCAAGCTTTGAGGTAGATTTTAAGATCTGATTCATTGAAAAAATCATCATTTGCAATAATAATCTTTTGAACACCTAGTTTTGTTACGGAAATCTCCGGCCTGCTAGTCACCAGGACCTTGATACACTCGGGAAGATCTGGAAAATAATCAGCGATCAAATTTACAATTTCATTCTTATCATCTGCTGCACTTTCATCCAAGCCATCGATCACGACTAAGCTTGGTTCTTGTAATTCCAATTCATCAAGGGGATTTTGCAAGTATATTCCAAAAGCATCCTTAAGGTTTTGGACTTGATGAGGTCGCCTCAATTGATCAAGAAGCTTCTCTTTAAAACCTGCGATATTTTCACACATCTGACTTGCGAGAGACTGCAGCATCGTCATAGGATCTCTTAGGTTTGAATTACTGAAGTCAAAAAAGTGACAAGCTGCAAACTTTCCTTTCTTCTTAAAATCTTCACAGACTTTAGCAGCAAACACACTTTTGCCAAACCCAGGTCCAGCTGTCAATAACAACATTCTCGATTCGCGCTCATTCATACGCTCATCGTATTCATTCTCAGAAAACTCAACGTACTCATACTCAAAAAACTCGTCGTACTCATTTTTGAAAAACCTTTCAACTTCCTTTAAAAACCACTCTCTTGTGCCAGGATGGAAAAACTTGACTTTACTTCTAATTTTACTCTTGAAGTTATGCTTCGCAAGTTTCTGTAAGAGATATTCATCATTCTCTTTGCTGCAATTATTCTGATAATTGGTATCCTTAGATGCTTGTGAATGACGTGTGATCGAATTTTTAATCTTTTGTTTCATTCCATCGCGGTTTTCTTCAGCAATTTGTGTCAAACGATTTATAGAACTCTCCATGGATTTAACATCATCACTCAAGCATTCTAGCATTTTTATACTCATAATACTCATTTTTATACTCATTTTTATACTCATTTTTTATACTCTTTTTTATACTCATTTTTGAAAAACCTTTCAACTTCCTTTAAAAACCACTCTCTTGTGCCAGGATGGAAAAACTTGACTTTACTTCTAATTTTACTCTTGAAGTTATGCTTCGCAAGTTTCTGTAAGAGATATTCATCATTCTCTTTGCTGCAATTATTCTGATAATTGGTATCCTTAGATGCTTGTGAATGACGTGTGATCGAATTTTTAATCTTTTGTTTCATTCCATCGCGGTTTTCTTCAGCAATTTGTGTCAAACGATTTATAGAACTCTCCATGGATTTAACATCATCACT
Organism: Paramuricea clavata; assembly: GCA_902702795.2. Classification (NCBI taxonomy): domain Eukaryota; kingdom Metazoa; phylum Cnidaria; class Anthozoa; order Malacalcyonacea; family Plexauridae; genus Paramuricea; species Paramuricea clavata. The sequence continues at coordinate 23,336 of CACRXK020006081.1, forward strand.
CAAGCATTCTAGCATTTTTATACTCATAATACTCATTTTTATACTCATTTTTATACTCATTTTTTATACTCTTTTTTATACTCATTTTTGAAAAACCTTTCAACTTCCTTTAAAAACCACTCTCTTGTGCCAGGATGGAAAAACTTGACTTTACTTCTAATTTTACTCTTGAAGTTATGCTTCGCAAGTTTCTGTAAGAGATATTCATCATTCTCTTTGCTGCAATTATTCTGATAATTGGTATCCTTAGATGCTTGTGAATGACGTGTGATCGAATTTTTAATCTTTTGTTTCATTCCATCGCGGTTTTCTTCAGCAATTTGTGTCAAACGATTTATAGAACTCTCCATGGATTTAACATCATCACTCAAGCATTCTAGCATTTTTATAGAATCTTCTTCTTGTGATTTCCATTCTTCAAGTATCTTCACATATATTTCTTCTTCACGTCCTAAAGGAGAAGTTTTTAAATCATCGACATCATGCTGTGGAATATTCAATTCTACCAAAGTCTGGGAAATTTTCTGCCATAACGATTCAAATGTTGCATTATCCACTTGAGTTAACGTCACGTGTGCATAAATTTCGTTTCTAAGGAACTTGAGTCGTACGATATTTGCTTGCATTGACCTGTCCGTGTCCGGAGGCATTGCACTCCATCCTGTTGATGGTAAGCCACAAATGTTCCGGAACAGAACTGTAAGTAATGTAACATCAAAGGTTTTGGAATTTGGCGGGTTACCGGATGGAGGAGGGAACAGTAAATCCCACTGAGGATTATTGATAACTCGAAATTTTAACTTCAAAAGAGATGCTCTGTTTGCAGCTAGAACTGCCTGTAGGTTGGCAGGAGGATGAACAGCGTCAAATGTATTTCTCAAAGCTTCAGTTCCTTTGTTAACCAAAAGTCTACTGAGTCTTGTAAAATTTGCCTTTTCTTGCAGATTGGCAGAAGCCATAACACTGTGCGAGTTTACTGCAACATAAAGGATATCTTGGATAAGTTTTAACTGAGTGAAGTAATCTGGGTAAGTTTTAACTTAGCAAACGGGTGGGGCAGAGCTTCCTATATTTTAGGGCATTCCATTAATACGAATATACGATCTTCCCTGGAATAATATATTGTTATATGCTGTAGAGCATATGCTTTTCAAAAGAGTGGATTAAGATCACATTATAGGTTAGCACAGTCATGTAATAATTTGTGAGTCTTGTCGTATTTCCCAGCTTCCACAACGAACATTATCTTGCGTCCAACAAAAGTCATTGCCAACTCTCAATAAACCTTCTGGTTTCTATACTCTTATACCTCGTAACAGAAATCCTTTTTTCTGAAAAATATTTATTACAATACAGTACCTAAAAGTCCAAAAGTAACTTGAATGTCAGGGCAGTCATGCTTATATACTGTATTTTCAACTTTCCACTAAAGGCGAAAGGCAAGAGAGAAAAATCGAGCAAAAGAGAGGCATAGTATGCCCATTCGCAGGTTGGAAATTCAAATTAAGGAGATTATGATTATGAAAGGTAGAGAGAGAGCATTACAGGATAAATTCGATCAAACGAACGGGACAAATTGAAGTTTCCTAAAAACATACGCCTACATGTAAGTCCCCGCCAAGTCATTTAAACCATCAAAAACAAACTGATTGTGAAGCATTTTCTTCACAGTAATTTCGTTACATTTTGCCACAAGAAACTGCAAGAATTGGCATTTTCAAGTCCTCGAATTGAATCTCCATGGATTCCAGTCTGTCTCGCTTTAAATACTCTCTTGTATGACAATGCGTCTGTGCATGGTTGCTGTGTAGCCTTCCAATCAAAGTTTTGTCTGCTCCAGTGTCTTGTATAATTTGGATCAGAGTGGAATATCTCTCATTAACAACCTTTGTTGCATTTATTTCCTCTACTTCTTCTTTATTGGCTGATTTTGTATGATGTTGACATACCACTTTTCCCCCAAGCAGTTCTTGATTGTAGTTATCTTCAAATTAGTGGAGTCCTGGTAGTTTTTGCAATTCATTTCAGCTGCTTTGGGCATTGAGTCGGGTTTTCTTCAGAATCGATTCAAGACAAATAGTTTCTGATCTAATTCAACAACCACTTTTCTGTCATACACATCGATCCTCTTCAAAACCTTTCTATAATACTATACGCAGTACATGTTCTTAATTTGTGCCCAATCTTATCATCCTCGTCCCCAGGTGATATGGTGCCCACTGGAATGATTGGATATCAGCTGGTTTACAGATCTTGATGCATAAGCCACTGGATTATAGCTTCTATCTTGAAGGAGACTAGAATAAAGCGGAGCTGCCAAGTCTCAAGGTTCACTCATGAGTGACTCATGTGTGCATGTTTTGGGGATGAACTCGAGCCGCGTCTCACAGGTGGACTTACAAATCTCACAGTATTTCTGGAAAATTATTTTATTGATCAGATTCGGCATCTTCCAGTGCAAGAAATATGACTGCATGTTCCGTAGTTGTTTCTAATTCCTCCAAATCCGATGAAAAATTGTTTGGGGGAATGGATCGACGTACAGAGCTAAGAAACAAATATATCTAAGCTTGGGCGGTTTACCGGTTTTGTACGGTTTTTTTTATTAAACCGGTTTTTGTTTTCAATAACCGGAAAACCGGTTTTTACTACATATCAAAAAGCGCACTATATAATTGTTAATTGTTAAGCAATGCTGACATATATGACTGTTGTGATGACATTTTTTCCACGCGCGCGGTAAAGTCTTTACTTCGCCAATTATCAGCGCAAACATGGCTACACAAAATGTTAGCGCTGCCGATTTACGTTCGAAAAAGTCGTTTACATCCCCAATTTGTCAATATATATATTTCGTGT
>CACRXK020006082.1:0-26193 GCA_902702795.2 Paramuricea clavata
CGTGGTTAATCCCGCCCTGGATCTAGGCGAAAAGAACAAAATCCATAACCACGGCTAGAAAGAGCAATAGTTAGAAAAATTGCCACGTTTGGACGCGAAATATTGTAAAATGAGGAAAGTATATCCGTACAAAATTTGCAAAAATTTTGTTTTACAAATACGCGTAATACAAATTACAAATGCGCGTAATTACGCGCGTAATACAAATTAATAAAACATTTGAAAATTTCGCAGGGCTATATATTTTCTGCATTTTACAACATTTCGCGGCTAAACTTTGCAATTTCACTAATTTTAACATTCTCTTTCTAGTTGTGGTGCTGGATTTTGTTCGTATTGCCTAGATCAAAATGTAGTCTTTTGCTGGAAACGTCCATTGTAAACTGAGATTTATCCCTCTTTTAATTTATTTATTATGAAAACGTTACGAAAGTCGGTTAAAGACAGACCTTTTTAGACTGTTTTACTGGGTACTAATTTTTTCCATTTCGTATGTCAATAATGTATTGCTTGCATTGTCTTCAAATTATATATATTCTGTGCAGTTCTGGAACTTCGGTGTTATAAGTGCGATTTTATTTAAGCTAACTACATCTATGATCACATTATGTAGATAAAAAGAACGTGATAGAGAATTATGAGTGGTTCGTCGATTCCAGCGAAGCAGGAGAAAACGGATGATGTCTGGCGTGTCATTCAATATGAACCAATAGATTTAAAACTGATCAAGAATTTGGTAGAAAAACATGGAATTGATGTAAATAGTGTAAATCCCCATGATCAAACTCTTCTTCATGTTGTTCTTGAGAGATCAGGGTTTCAATTACTCGACATTATTAAGTATTTGGTAGAGCATGGTGCTCCATTAAATAGGGGAGACATATGGGGGAAAACAGTTCTTCACAGCGCTGTAGAGTGTGGATCCTTAGATACTGTCAAATATTTAGTTGAGCATGGTGCGGAAGTAAATAGCAATATTGGGTGGGGCATAACAGCTCTTCACAGTGCGGTAGAACACGGATCACTAGGAATTGTTAAGTTTTTAGTCGAGCATGGTGCAGAAGTGAATGGTAAAGGTTTGTGGGACAAAACGGCCCTTCAAAGAGCTGTAAAATGTGGGTTACTGGATATTGTCAAGTATTTAGTTGAGCATGGTGCTGAAGTAAATGGGAAAGATAATTTTGGCAAAACTGTTCTTCACAGTGCTGTAGAGTATAGATCACTAGATATTGTCAAGTATTTGGTTGAACATGGTGCTGAAGTAAATGGTAAAAATAAGTGGATCTCCACAGTTCTTCACAGTGCAGTAGTGTGTGGATCACTTGAGATTGTCGAACATTTAGTTGAGCATGGTGCTGATGTGAATGGTAAAGATTTGTCGAACAAAACAGTTCTTCAGGTTGCTGTAGAGTATGGATCGCTAGAGGTTGTCAAGTATTTAGTTGAGCGTGGTGCTAAAGTAAATGGAAAAGGTCAGTGGGAAACCTTTCTTTACAGTGCTGCAGAATGCAGATTTCTTGATATTTTCACGTATTTAGTTGCGCATGGTGCTGAAGTATATGGTGAAAGTTTGTGCGTCAAAACAGCTTTTCACAATGCTATAAAATATGGATCACTAGGTGCTGTCATGTGTTTTGTTGAACACGGTGCGGAAGTAAATGGTGTTGGTGTGTCGGGTAGAACACCTCTTCAAAATGCAGTAGAGTATGGATCATTCGAGATTCTCAAGTACTTAGTTGAACATGGTGCTGAAGTAAATGGCAAAGATAAGTGGGGTAAACCATTTCTTCACAATGTAGTGGAGTGTGCATCACTGGAGATTGTCAAGTATTTAGTTGAACATGGCGCTGAAGTAAATGGCAAAGATATGATGGGAAAAACAGCCCTCTACAGTGCTCTAAAGTACGGATCACTAGAGATCGTCAAGTATTTAGTTGAACATGGTGCTGAAGTAAATGGTAAAGATCGGAACAACAAAACGGCACTTCACAATGCTGTCGAGTGCGGATCACTAGACATTGTGAAGTATCTTGTTGAATTTGGCGCTGAGGCAAACGGTAAAGACATTTGGAGCGAAACAATTCTTCACAGTGCGGTAAAGCATAGATTTGTTGACATAATGAAATGTTTAGTTGAAAATGGTGCCGATATCAATTGTACAGATTTTGTTGGCAGGACAGCTGTTGAACTCGCTGTGTGGTTACACGATATAGAACTTGTACAATATTTAGTTGAACATGGTGGTGATGTGCATTCTAAAAGCTGGCTCGGAAACCAAATGGATCTACCCTGTACACTAGAGCTTGGATCAGAAGACAAGTTTAATTACAGATATGGTTTTGAAAATACACATTTTGAGGAATATAAAGGGAAGTTTGATCTTGGTATTGACATTCTAGAGATGGCTGTAGTCCACAATTTGATCGATTTCGTACAGCTTCTTATAGACAAGGACATTGATGTTAGACGAGCTGAAAACGTTCTGATTGAGGAAGGCAAAAAGACTCTTATTGAGCATAGTAGAGAACTTGGTCATCATGAGATTACAAATATTCTAAAGTTGGAATTAAAGAAGTCTGTTAAACACCGTGGGAAAATTCAAATGTTGAAAACAATGAATCACAAACAGTCAAATAAGGTAATACATAAGCATTTAATACTTGGTAAATTCTTATCATATATGACACCTTGGAGTGACAAACTGACGGCAAAATATGAAACTTAGGCATAGCGGGTATTGATATATACCTTTAGCAATAGGTAAAGCTTAACAAGGTTTGAATTTTCTTGTAAATACCAAGATTCGAGCTTATGGTGTTTCAATGTGTGGCAATATTTTTGAGAAAGCTGCGAATGAATAGGGATACAATTACCTGAAATATACAGGAAGAACTTCTACGTTTCGAGGGAAGACTCTTCGTCGGGAAGTTAGTAGCGGGGAACCGGGGTCCGTAAAATTATATGAGCTTTTATTCTAGAGAATGTAAAAGCGATTATGTGACAAAAAGTCTATACCAATCAGATGGTTTTAGCCCAAAGAGAGTGAAAATAGAAAATGTAAATCACATTAAATAACATATTAATACAAACATACAGAAACTACAACAAAATATAAGAAACAAGCACAGAAAGATAAAAATTTAACCCCACTCTCTAACTTCCCGACAAAAGCTCCGGCTTGCTGGAAACGTCGAAGTTCTACTTGTATTTTTCGAGACCGTTCATCATCGTTTGAGCCATAGATACATTCATACTTATACTTTATTTCTGTTATTTACTTTTGACATCTCTCTGACCATTTCTTTGTCGGAGTCCATTTCCTTTTACCTTCTTTCATTGTTTTCCTACTTTCTCATTTACTTCAGTGTACATTTATTAAATTACAATAACGTATATTTTTAACAACAGATGGATGTACCAATGCAGGCTTTTGCCCCAAACAAAGAATTGAAAATAGGCAATGGTTCTAATGGCACGTGTGTCTATGTTGGTGTGATGGAGGATGGAAGTGAAGTCGCGGTAAAACGAACGTTAACACAAAGTGGAGAAGATACAGCTGAAAATGAAAAGAATATATTAAATCTGATAAAGACAGATGAATTTCCATTTATAGTCAGCTATCGAAATTTTTTCCGTGACGACACCTTCACGTACCTTATTGTCGATCTGTGTGAAGAAGATTTGAAGAATTACATTTGTTCTCAAAGTATTGATTATCTTCAACAAGTTGGCCCAAGAATGATCAATGAAATATTAACAGGAATTACATTTCTACACGATCGACAAATTTTGCATAGAGATCTGAAACCTCCAAACATATTGGTCGACATCGAAGGTCGCATGAGATTGGCCGACTTTGGAATAAGTCGCGTTCTGAAAGAAGATGAAACGACACACCTCACAGACCCAAAGGGAACTCAAAACTGGATGCCTGCAGAAGTAATTGGATCAATAAACAGTAGCAAGAAATGTCGTTTTAAAAAGAAATCTGATGTCCAGGTCGTGGGCATGATTGCGTTCTTCATTTTAAGCCAAGGTAAACACCCATTTGGTACTTCACCTGACTGCATGGGTAATATTCTGAAAGGAAATCCAGTAAACTTGGGGAATCTTGACGATCTTCATGCCCGACAGTTTATTTCATGGCTTATTCGTCATGATATCAATGATCGACCCTATGCTCACGAAGCGTTGGAACATTCATTTGTCAACAATAACTGATATAATTTTATTATATGTGATCGTCATAAAGAATGGTGCTAAAATGCTGAAAATGAAGTGTCAAATTTAGAGCAACATGTTAAGAAAGGTCATTTGAAAATGCTGAACAGCTCTAAATTATTTGCCTGTACCAAGCAACTATGCAATTTTTAATCAACATGAAATAGTTTGCAAAGGTGTATAAACTGTCAAATTTAAATCCAAAATATAGAAGTATACAGTACCATAAGAACACTGCGAAGTATGGAATGCTAAGATAATAAAACTCAAACTGGTTAGTGAATTGACTTCTGTTAGAACAGAACTATTTAAATAGGACCTATTACAGGGTTCGTACATATCAGGAAAAGTCAAATTAATGGACATTCAAGACCATGTATCAGCAAATTCCCGTTAGAAATCTTAGGATTCAGTAAAATGTGACGTTGAAATGTTCAGGAAGGGCGCAGCATTAATAAATTTCAAACAGTTTTGTCAGATATGACATGTAAAATGAATTCAACAAAATGTACGTCCGTTTTGAATGTCAAACAATTTCAGAAAATATCCATAAACTAAAGCAAGAAGAATTTAAGTGCTTTCAAGACTCAAGAACTTCTTTTCAAATTCAAGGATGTTGAAGGACTTTCAGGTTTTCTGTACAAACCCTGCTATATTAGAATCAGAATTATACAAGGACCCTCCAGTAGTAATATAGGGGCCGATCGATCCGGATTTTTGTGCTGGAGTGTGGTGGAGTGAGGAGGAGGAGTGAGGAGGAGGAATGAGGCGGAGTAATACCGTAACGTGGGCAAGTTTAGGCAAGTAATGACCTCACGCGGGCATGTTCGGACAAAACCTTCAGACTAGGCATTTTAGCGTCCCTCCACGTGTGTGATACAAAAGAGGGATTAAGATTGGCTTACTACGATTGGTTGTTTGAGTTAACGAGCGTCTATATAAAATCGACAAGCGTCTTGTGGTGAGCATAGTTCTGCATGTATAAAAGTATGAAATAGAAGTTAGTTTTTAAAATCTACCGTTAGCTCAGTTGGTAGAGCAAAGGACTGTAGTTATTACCAAATCAGTATTCCTTAGATCACCGGTTCGACCCCGGTACGGTAGAAAAGTTTTTGCCTTACAACCGTGTAGCACGTTGTGAGTCCCAATCCCTATCTTATTTTCATAAGAAACCTTATCAAAAATACTTGAAGGAAAAAACATTTAGAAGAGTGGTAAAATATTTTGCCATAAAAAAAATGAATATGTTTTTATCAAATATGCGGTCGTTATATACGTTGCTATGTGTTGCTACGTCATTAGGAGGCGTGCAGGTAATTAAGAGATTAGGCGAACAAAAATCTGCATAACTAAGTGTATCCCAATGGATAGATAGGGATTATTTATAACGCAGGTGTATGCCTTAAAATCGGGCGCGAGGCTTTGTGGGCAAAAATTCACACAAGAATTTAGATTTAAAACGCATTTATTTCTTTAAGTACTACAAAGTTAATAATTCTTGTCTGTATAAATATATTATCCAAATAAGAGTTTTGTCCCGTTTTGTTTCTAACTTTAACCACTCCTTTGAGCCATCATTCATTTCTGTATTGTCCACGTTCTTTGCAGTTTGTATTTGATTTTGTTCTCTTCCTAGCGGATTTTGGTTGACGAATGGGTATATTCTTTATCCCGCTTTTATTCCACTTTGACTGCTTTTTACTGTTCCCAATTAATCTGTCTAATTAATCTAAAGCTGTTGGCTTAGCGCGAATAAGATAAGGTTGTCTTTCTTGGGACGAAAGTTCATGGACGTCTGCCAAATGGTTTGCCAATCTTTTTAAAGCTCGCTTGCCGCAGATGGGACAATCTTTACACTTCCGAGGCATAATGTCAAATGATAAATGTCAACTGAATTCTAACATTAAATAGTTGTGGCCCCAAATGCCTTTTTGAAGGTTTGCCAGGACTTGGGAGAGGGTTAGGAGAAAATAGCTACCACACAGGATCGTATTTTATTTTAATTTTATAATATCATGATCGCCTCGTTTTCTATTGTTCTCATAGGGAATTTAAATCCCGTATTTTCCTCATTACGCATGCAACAGGGAATATTTCGCTTTGTCTACTAAATTTCCCCTGGAAATTTAGTAAAAAACAAAAGATTTCTTTGTCTACTAATCTTCCCTCATCAAAAATGCACGGGATGATTAGTAGACAAAGAAATCCCTTGTCTTTTACTAAATTTCCCGCTTCCATATTTAATGCAAACGGAAAACCTAAAACACTCAACAATTTTATTCAACATATTAAATTTTAAATGTACACAAGTATGACTTTGCTAAACAATTAAACGTCAAACTCCAACTCAAGACCAACTGTAAAATTCATGCTATCAACGTCCGTTTATATTTATGTTTATATTTACGTGACTAGCAGTGGCTCCTTGAAGCTCTTTTAGTCGCCCGTCTAACGCGTTTTGAAATGGCTTTAATTGTGGCGTTGTAAACAAGCTTATTTCAGGCTTGCTTTCTTGGATCGTACGGTTCATACCACAAAACAAGCTATACAGTACTTCGTGTCTGTAATCGCTGCCATCTTTCTTCCTCACTTCTACAGCAAATTTGCTCAGCCAGTAATTAATTTCTTCCAAATTAATAGAGTCTAAATTTGGAATCCTCTGAAACTGCTCGTTCCTCTCTTTAACCCACGCGTTGTACACATTTGTACTCCACGTAGTGTGCCTTATGGTATTCTTTGGCACTCTATCTTTTCGAACATTTTCAACTGTCCGGTCTGACACAAAATAGAACCTTCCAGTTGCAGCCATATTCGAAAACTAAGTTTAAAATCAATGCAGTGATTTACATAAGTCTCACAACAACAAAGCATGTCCCAAAGGTACACTTATTTCAATCAATAGTCAAACTCATAAACGACTTCATTGAAAAATACAAAATCAAACAGCGAAACTTATCTCTGCAGCAAACTTTTTTGACTTTTCCTCGGCGATCATAATATTACAAACTAATAACATGACTAGTCGGGAAATTAGTAACCTGAAGTTCAGGCCCTATCACAGAATAGGAAATTAGCGATTAAATTTCCCTTCGCCTCGGGAAGATTTGTGAAAGTCCTCGGACTTTCACAAATCTTCCCTTGGCGTCGGGAAATTTAATCGCTAATTTCCCTCTAGTCATGTTATTACTTATAATAAATCAAACACAAACAACCATTACGAGTCAATGTCACTAGGATACTGTGCGTTTCTGAAAAGTCTTTTCAAAAGAAATATTCTCTTGTCAATAGCGGCCTCTAACGATTCCCTGTGGTCGAAATTATCATCGTTGACAAAGACATCCCTAGTTTCCATAATCTTTTTGTGTTGGATCCCTCTTTAGTTGTTTTATCCATAGTAGACGTTCCAGATAAATATTCTGCAAATCTTTACGAAGTTTTGGTAGGATAAGTAAGTAAGTATGCCTTGTCTTTAGCTTCGTTTTCGTCAAAACCTTCTGCAGTGAAATTCTGCGTTAGTTCTTCGAATTCCGATAAACTTTGTTGGGTTGCTTCAGCTTGTAAAGGAACCCATGGGATCGTTTTCGTATTCATCACCTACTTCACTATTAGTATCATCTACATTATCAGAATCACTCTCTGACGCAGAATCAGTTTCCACTTCGTTGTCAGTGTTATACGAATTCTCAACATCACTCTCTGGTGTAGCACTATCAGAGTCTGCAGCCGTTCTCATTCTTTTCATCTTTACACTGAAATCTGTAGTAGGTTTCCAACAGTACTGTATTTCCTTCGCATATTGTTAGGTTGAAACAACTCCAACCACAACCAACGGCGAATGTCAATTTTTTTGAACAACATTACATTTTATGAAGTGGCCTTAAGGGATTTTTCTATGACCTTGTGGCCCGATTGGTGGCCCGCCAATTCTAGGGAATCGGGCCACAAAGCCATAAAAAAGGCCCTTGGGGCCATTGCATAAAGTGGCCTCAAGGGACTTTTCTACGGCCTTGTGGCCCGATTGGTTGGGATACTTCTCACCAACAGGGTTCTAGAGAATCGGGCCACAAGGCCATAAAAAAGGCCCTTGGGGCCAATGCGAATGGCCGCCATCTATTCAAATGAGGGTAACCGCTGGAATATTGTTGGCTTCAGTTTTACTAAAAGAGATGCGCTATATCTAGTGTATATAAGATATCTATTGTTAAAACGCGTCGGATAATTTTCGGTACTTTCAAGCCGTCGCGTTATTTCAGCTGGTGACGCCGCAAGCTGTTCCGTAGACAGTCGGACTCCTCATTGATAGTCGAACGCATCATTCACCCGCGCCCTTAAACAAAATATTCAGCGGACACTCTTCTTATTAGATGCGCCTTCCCTGTGTGTCCTGCGCACGCAATTGGTGATTTCAAAATCAGTATTGCTTGGTTGAAATGTCAAAATTTGAACAGGACACATTGTGGCTTCACATCTTGTGTGGTGAAGACATCCGACATATTTTATTAAGTTATATTCGCCATTCTCACTTGCTTTTCTTTGCTTTTGCAACTGTTTTTGTAACTCTTTTCGGAGCGATTGCAGAATACCCGTCCACTTTTTAAGCCATGCCTTTCAAACATCATGGGTAGGATGTATTAATACATCTATATTTATTCTCAATAGATTAATAATTAGATTGATGGATTAAAATCCCATGGTGGTAATGGTAGCTAAGAGGCACACAGTGACTTAGCATTAATAGCTTAAATTGTCATGATAGTGTGAATATACAATTACTTTATGGTTTCCGTGTTTGGATGGCCTGAAGCACGAGCCGAAGGCGAGTGATTTTGCGCGCTTTTCTTAACTCGAGCAACATTCCCAAGTGTTTGGATCAGGCCATCCTAACAGGGAAAGCATAAAGTAATTGTTTTATAAAATAACAACAACACGATAGCCTTCCGTGTTTGGATGGCCTGATCCAAACACGGGTTTCGACCAATCAGAGCACGTGTTATATATACATGCTATTTTATAAAGGTAACTCTATATTCTAGTGGATACGCGTATTCGCAGTCAAATTTGAGAACGAGGCATGCAGTTAGATTAGCATTAGAACAAATTTTCATGCTACAGGTAGCTCTATATTTTAGTGGATACGCAGTCAAGTAGTTATTTTGAGATTAAGGCGACAGTTAGTTAGCATCAATAGATTAAAATTCTCATGCTATAGAGAACTTAAATGTGGTGTAATATGTAAATATGTTCCTCACAACCGGACATTGGTGTTTGACAGATTATGATTAATTAGCGTGGCTGGGAGAAAAAGTTTTATATTATAAAGCATCCTAAGCATAATATTAAACATTAAAAGTCTTGCATGATATTTCCTTTATACAATTATAGCATGAATTCGTAATATTGTCTTAGTAATTAGTTTGTGTATATTAGAACGATGCAATAAGATCTGGTATATATGTATCCAGTGAAATAGTGGCCGGGCTACAAGATATGATATTACTAGTGGAAGGGTATTCTGCGGCAATACTTCTATTTGTGGAATGTGGACTTGATGGTCGCTTTGAATCTTCCAGTATTTCCTTGCACGCTAGTTATCTTATCCCGATTCTCTTCAATTGGGATGATATATAGTTTTAACTCGTAATAACAGTTCTGGAGTATTTTCGGAACCAGAAAAACAAGTTTGTAGATTTACTATGGCATCGCGAAGCAAATCGTTCATCTTTCTACACGTGGTTGAAGAAGAACAACGTGGAGTGATGGATATATGGTGCACCAGTGGGTTACGAACAGGGATCCATCGATAACGCGCGGAGGCCTGGACGCTAGTCAATGATGCGTCCGACTATCAATGAGGAGTCGACTGTCTACGGAAAAAAAGTTGCGGTGACGCCATCAGCGTGCAATAGCACCGAGACTACCAAGTCACCTATCAGCTATATATTGCGCGGGGGCGATTGTTGTCGTAACAATTAATTCACAATTATTCGCCGAAGGCGAGGTGATTATCGGAGAATATTCGCCGAGACGAAGTCGAGGTGAATATTTATCACTTATTTACTGAGACCGAGGGAAACAGTGTGTTTTGTGGACCCGAGACCGTCGATGTTTCCCGAGGCGAAGCCGAGGGAAACATCGACGGGCGAGGGTCCACAAAACACACTGCTTTCCCGAGGTCTCAGTAAATAAGTGTTTTATTATATATCAATAGTCAAAGAAACAACAAATTAAAGAACAAATGAACGTAAATACATGAAATATTTTATTGTTAAAACGTTATATTAAACACTGGCTACACTGCAGTTACTTAATTAATTTAAAGCGAAAGTTTTAATTACGTACTAGGCATGTCCAAAGGTCGCACCTTCACGTGAAGGCGCACGTGATTTTTTTTGTTATTCGCCGGTGGATAACGTATTATCTCCCTCTCGCGCTGTTGCGAGGGAGACAGCCTAATTTCGTCACTCTCACGTGATATGCTCTCAACCAATAAAACACTAGAAAAATGCGACTTTGACTACTGATATATAATAATCCCCGATAATCACCGAGCCTGAGGCGAATAATTGTTTTAGTATTTTTACACAAGCTTTTGTGTTTTTGAGACTGAATTTATTTTAATTTCGCTTATTTCTTTGTCAGTAAACTTCCACAAATCGGGTAGCCGCCATTTTGAAATTTTCAGTTTTGTTATATTCACCTGTAGGTGTAGGCTTAGTATAAATTTTGCATATCAAATGAGCTTTCACGCGTTCCGATTGACCAGTAAATCTGACGCATTATTTACTAGCCGACCAGTAAATAATGCTTTAAAAAAAAAATGATTCCCCAACTTTGGTTTCAAAATCAACAAAATATTGAAAAAATCGACTAGGGGTGCACCGGATTTGGAATTTTCAAATCCGGCCGGAACCGGATTTGGACAAAAATTCCGGCCGGAATTCCGGATTTGAGATAAAACCGGTAATGGGGACAATTGGGGATAAATTGGGATAATTCAGTATTCAAAATGGCGGTTTATGTTTTTTACTATTTAACAATTAGACAACGAGGCCGACTTGTCTATGAGCGAATAGTCAACGAGGCGAAGCCGAGTTGACTATTTGCTCATAGACAACGAGGCCGAGTTGTCTAATTGTTTTAGTATAAACTTTAACATTAATTTACAACTAGGCTGCAAACACAATACAAAAATACACAAAAAAAAACATTATAAAACCATTAAAGGTAAACAAATATTTTAGTTTTTGTTCGTGTAAAATGTTTTACAAAATTCAGTTTTAATTTTAAAATTTCATTGAGTGTATGTTATTTTGTCTATTTTCTTACCCTTAAAAATTGCCATTCCATATTTTTGTTGCTTTTTCGGGGTTTTTTAGTACAGAATTGTTCAACAAGTCGTCCAAAAAAATCATCAGACACTTCGGCAAAAGTGCAAAATGCGAATTTTCCGCCATTTTGAATTTTCTATTAGTAGGCTATCACTAATAGCCTACTAGTAGCGTAGCCAATCAGAAGCCACGATATGTGATAGCCTACTAGTAGGTTTATACTAATTTTAGTTAGTGTCAGTTTAGATTTTTGATTGTGTTTAAACCTTTTTTAAATATCTTTTTGCTAATAACTTAATATTTTATAGTAGTATAAGTGTTTTTTAAACTTTAAAGCTACCAAATTGATGGTTTATCCCATTCTTGGTGAATTTTTAAGTGAAAACAGAAATTTAAATCCGGCCGGATTTTCTCTAAATCCGGCCGGATGCCGGAAAATTCGTAAATCCGGCCGGAATTCCGGCCGGATTTGAAATCCGCTGCACCCCTAAAATCGAGGGTAGGATTCCTTTATCTATTTTACTGTGTCAAACATATTCACGGACAATTTAAAACTTATTTAAAAGTCCGAAACATTCACTTCAAACAAATAGCAAAAACTATCCCGACTGTTGGGAAAAACCTTGCCGTGATATTCTTTTAAATCCATTTTGTTTCGTATCCTATACAGATTTCTCAATTTGCACGATACAATTTCTTTTGATATGTCATGTTTTCGTTGTGCTGTATGGTGTTCTGACCGCTGTATTGTGTTTTCGGAACTGGTAAAGTAAAAAGTGTTGTTAAAACTTTGTTTCGAACGATAAAGTTTTACATTTTTATTTTACCAAATCTCTCAGCCATTTCCTGAAAAAATTAATGCTAAACAGAAACTATGTTTTAATTCTAAGTCTGGTGAAAAAGTTATTCCGTTATTGTGGTTACATTCTAAGCAGAAATCGAGAAAAACAACTTTGTAATAAAGCAATAAAGTCACAAAAGAAGCCATTTTAAAAGCGTGTGCGTACAAGAAACACTGCAACACTATTAGTGACTGTAACCGTGAACAGGCCGAAAACAGTTTTATTTCTGAATTTTAATTGAACTGATATTTGGATATTTTGTTTTATTCATTAAAAATTTATACTAAAACAATTATTCGCCTCAGGCTCAGTGATTACGGTGAATATTCACCTCGACTTCGTCTCGGTGAATATTCACCGGTAATCACTTCGCCTTCGGCGAATAATTGTTAATTATTACGTCAAATTTGACCAATCAAAGTGTAGGATTTATTATGTTCACTTGTGCAAAAATACTAATCCCAGATAATCACCGAGCCTGAGGAGAATAATTGTTTCAGTATTTTTACACAAGTCTTGGTACTGAATTTATTTTAATTTCTCTTATTTCTTTATCAGTAAACTTCCACAAAATGACTAGCCGCCATTCTTCAAATTTCGGTTTTGTTATATTCACCTGTAGGTGTAACGTCAAATTTGACCAATCAGATTGTAGGATTTGTTATATTCTCTTGTGCAACAATAATAAATAAAAATATTCTATAGTGTTTCGATGCTCGCAATGTTTCCTGTATGTACAGCAAGAAAGATACACTTCAGCTTCTAAATTAAATTTATTATTTAAATATATACAACATACTGAAGTTTAATATGTATAGTTGTAAAAAGATTGAAAGAAAGATCGACAAGTCAACACGACTGACCACCAAAATTTACATTATCAACATTATGAAATATGAAGGGTCCAGCAACCAACCACTTTCTACAGATTCCACATCATGATTCAAAATCGGGTTCATATCTAAAAATAAAAACATCATATACACCCAGTGTCTGCTTCCAAGGAAAACAGTTTTTGTTTTACCGAAAGTTTCATTTTCCGAGACAAAGTAAAAAAGTTGCTTAGCATGACCCTAGCCAAGCCACTGGTAGCAGCAGCATTTCCTGTTCTATTTTGCGTTGTGTACTTTTGATCTCTTTTAGATACTGACGAGTGTATTCTTTTCGCAAAGTGGAAAAACTTTTTTTCCGCTTATAATACTTGTTGTTTGTGGACACACCAAGTAAAATTATTACTGCAAAGCTTTCGATCCGTAAGCCCGGATAAGGAACTGATGAAGACGCGGGCTTACGGATCGAAAGTGTTGTAGTAATAAATTTACGTGGTGTTTCCACAAACAATTATCAATTATTGGACGAGGACAAATCACGATATTTTGCGAGAACCGAGTTCAATAATTGTTTTATCATTCACTTATAAAGCTTCATTTTATCTTTCGTTTAATATAACTTCGCAGTCTCTCTTTCTTGCTTCTGCACAAAACTTGCGAAGGACGTTGGCAAGAGTTTCTTTTGAGCCTTGCTTCTAAATGCTGGCGAAATACATTGACGGCTGTTTTAGTCTCTTTTTTTATTTTCCGCGTTTTTTTCTTCAAGTAAGCAAGACAAAAATTGAAGGCAATGCGCATGCTCAGACTATTATTTGTAGCTGAGCAACATTTTTAACAAATGCGCATGCTCAGACTATTATTTGCACGCAGTTATTTGCAGGTAAATTAACCAATGAAAATTGAGAATACTATAAAGTGAATGATAAAATGTATTATATAGTTATGTTTTATCGCCATGCAATCCTACAGAGAACTTAATTTTCCACTTGTTGCACAGAGGGCTACATTGCATTTATCCAAATATGCATGACCACAAATCGGCCCTCTTTGCTTTGGTACAGGTAAGTGCAACGGGGGAGGGGGTTATTGTTACCGTCATTAATGTTGCAGCAAGGTGATAACAAATTGTTCAAGACTTTGTCACAACATCTGTGAAGAAGTAGCGCGAACACATCCTGATATCAACTTAACAACAGCCTCGTTACAACTTGTTTGCTGATCTGTAACAAATTGTGCGTTTTTACGTGTGCAGTCAGCATCATAAAAACAGTCCCGAAAATGAAAAATACTATCATAACTTACTTCTTTAGTCTTTGTCTAAGTTTCTTCATCTGTTCATTCTTAGTCTGCAGCATTTGCTTCATATTTATATATTGTGTCGTTTCATTAAATTTCTTCGTCAATTCCTGCAAAGGAAACACTCGCCTTAGTGAGATCTGCAAGCACTCTTTTAACGTATACAATACACAAAGTAATTTGTTTTCATATGAGAAACGGCCTAGCCTGGCTAGGTGGGATCTGAGTCAAAGCAGATAAAATTTTTCATAGCAAGGCTTCATCCCACCTGACCGGGATAGATATTTTTGCCAATTTTGATCTATAGTGCATGGGAATTAAACACAAAGTGGAAAATACAAATAGACCCTAAAAAGACATTAGGGCCATTTATACGGAACAAAATAAGACGCGACTTACATAAGACGCGACTTAAATAAGACGCGAGTTTGTCGTATAAAAGGTACAAAATTCTTATGTAAGACGCGTCTTGGATAAGACGCGTCTTACATAAGAACAGGCCTTTTAGCTGTTCTTATCTAAGTCGCGTCTTAAATAAGAAATTTTGGACAAAAAGTTTAACTACACATGCCAGAAACTTGAAACAACTTAAAATTATTAGCCTTGCATATTAAAAAAAAACCCGAAACAACATTATAGCTATAGCAAGTAAATAAGAATAACGCCCTAGAGAACCATTTATGCGATAACTCCGCTTATTTAAGTCGCGTCTTATGTAAGTCGCGTCTTATTTTGTCTCGTATAAATGGCCCTAATATGAACATCGTAATACAAGGTACAGTTTTCTAGTGTGTTTAACGAAACAATGTTTATATCGTTGGGTAGGAAGGTGAAAAGAGTAAAAATTTCCTGATATTTTAAAGGAGCAGTGTCACCTGATGCGCATCTTTTTTGCGCATACCAACAAAATTTCGGAAATTGTTCGGTGCCTAAAAGACTCTCTCGAAGTTCTCTACGGCAAGCTCTACGGTACGAAACTACACATATTTTTTCATATAATTTGTGAATCCGCCTCGCGAATCCACCATGTTGGATTGGAAAACTTGAAAAACTACTGCTGGTCAGCCGTAGTTTTTCACGTTTTCGTGCGCAAAAAGTGGGAAAATACAAACAGATGAAAAGATGCCCACAAGGTGACATTGCTCCTTTAAATTACGTTATACGTTTCCAACAAACAGTACGTGTTTTTTTAGAGGGAATATATTAGCACAATGGGATACGTAATTACACCCAACTATACCACGGATCGATACGACTATGACGGACTAGAATGAGTTTGAGATATCACCAATACCCGAACCGACTTGACCTCGTAAATAGCTCAGATGGTAGAGCGATCCCCCAAAAGGTGTTATAGCTCCAATATATCTTTAATTTAAGGGTGTGATCCTTGAGATTGAAATTAAATTCACAGAGAAATGCTATAAAAATATTTGTTCCACGACAAAATTCAATCCACTTACTTTCTCCTTCTCTTGCAAATCGTGTTGTAAACGCAAAATTTCATGCTGAAAAATCGTTTATAACAGATAAGATTTAAATTTGTTTCAGAACAATAAATCTACTTATGAAGCTAGGCTATGTTAAACTGTAATCAAGTGAGTTTATTCTGCCTTTTCATTGGTCGAAAGATTTGCTCTATTAGAGGACGGACACACAGATGAAATTTATTTCATATTTCTCAACTTTATTCTGAAATCAAGATGCCATAATTCCAGACAATTTATAGTCGTACTGGACTGGTACTTCAATGGCCATTGCCTAACTTAAGATGTGAGGTGTACTTAGTCTTTGAAATGAGATACAAAAAATACAGGGTTTTTGAAAGATATTCATACAGTAACCTAAAACTAAAAGAAGCACATGCAACTGCATATACAAACACTGTAATTCACTCCAATTAACATTCGTTAGTCCCATCACTCCAATCATGTCTGGTGCGAAGGCACGTCGGACTCGCACATATACCCACTTAATTACGATTTTGAATGCATTGGCATTGGAAAGGCCATATGGTACCAGCAAAAATAAGCTGATAGCGTGCATATTGCGTATAGATGCGTGGTAATAAAGTACCATGCAGATCGTAGAACACGACAGTACGGTAGTACCTCCGCCACGTAATTAGGCAAATTATTGTCGCACTCTAATTCATCAATATTGATTTTGCAAGTATTCTACAATTGTGACGCAAAAGCGCTAGGACTATCAAGTTCCAGCTATTACCTTGGCATTAGTAAGTTGGTCCGTTATTTCTGAAGCGTTATCACCACCAGCAGAGCTAGCCTGAATAAAAAAGGAACGAAAATTAGAACTCACTCTAACCATTAGGAAAGCGTTTGCACGGTTATTTAGTTTTCATTTTAAAGGGTTTCAGAAATTATTGGCCCTTCCTCGTGAAGTTTGTAGTGTTGATAGGGAAAATTAGGCCCAGTATACGTTAGATCAGGACAAACTCAAATCGGGACGATTTTATTTTGGTTGGAGTGTTATCCCCGAGCCAGCGCCGTTCCGGGCGTACGTCCGGGGCGAGGGTACTAATTCCACCCGGCTATTTACACCCGGGGAAAGGAACACACTAGCAAAGTCTAAAGTTCATCAAATGTCGCGGGCGCGGTTCATGGGTGTATGGGTGGTCATCTCACTGACCTCAAAATATGGTTGTTTGCCAGGAGTGAAGAAGGGAAAAAGTTAGAAAATATATGTAAGAAAGCTTGAAAAATCGTTTCACATAACAAATTGTAGCACTTCTCTTCAATTTTTAAAGGTAAACATTAATAAGAATTTATTTAGTATGATAAATTTTAAAGTATAGGGCAAGTTTGTTTCAATTGTTTATGTAAGCATGACTTTGTATTAATATAGACTCTGTTCTTGTTGTTCATGTCTTTCCTATGCCGTTGTGTGCGAAAGTTTCTTAGTTAAATTAACTTTTGTAGAAGTTCATGATAAAAAGGAAAGCAAATTATTTTCATTAGCGTCCTGTAGGAATTAAATTTACTTCATTTCAAAGTCCAAGTAATAGGTTGAAGTGATTAATATCGGCAAAATAAAAAGCCGTTAATTTCAATTCACATTTAAAAACGTTTTTAATACGTAGTTTCGTTTCGAATTTTACATTAAAATAAAGCCCATAGAAACCAAAATAATATACCTACTTTATATATTTTAGAAAATGATAGTTCTGTATTTAAAAGTGTTCAAGTTTCATCTATTTTTTGCAGGTTTGTACAAAAAATTTTAAAAAAAATTATCGTGTTGCCATGACTAACATGACGTGCAACGCGAGCCTGCGTTCAGTGTTGGCACAGAATACTACACAGAAGTCCATCTCCATTGTTTTTTGCGAAAGCTCTATTCGTCACGATTCGTCACTCGGCAAGTACCGTAAACAGAAGCAGTCACCCCCCTGGACGTGCGCCGTGTTAGTATTTCCAGGGGGGGGATGACTGCTTCTGTTTACGGTACTTGCTGAGTGACGAATCATGACGAATAGAGCTCACGCAAAAAGCAATGGAGATGGACTTCTGTGTAGTATTTTGTGGTCTTGGCGTATTTATGCGGAATACTTCATGTTGAAACAATGTTTGGAGAATATAGGCGAGGGGTTGTTGCATGCATGTATTTCTAGTATATAATAGATGTTTACATGAGAACGGCACGAGAAATTGCTCAGACCGGTCTGAAGTCAACCCGCTCGCTGGACCGAACCAGACAGGGATGAATTCCGAGCGGGATGAATGTAAACACAAATGCATTTCAGACCAGTCTCGGCTGTGCTCTTGGTTTCGGAACAATGCATGCTCACAAAAGCACTGTAAAAAAAATGGCGGGAAAGGGGAATAAAGTGATAGCATAGACGGATTTTCTGGGGTGCAGTGCTACCCCCCAATATTAGCTATAACCCCCCCCCAAACAAAATGTCCACCACTCCAAAAAAAAGTTTCATCCCCCAATATTCGGCATAATAAATAAATAATTAAATAGTCCACTCCAACGTGCAGAGTGTTGATTATAAAAATAAACGTAGGAGTACACTTGAACAGAAAAAGACAGTGCAACACTCTGAAACTAATCGCTCCTCGCTTGCATTCACTGGTTTATTGGAGCAATTGTAAAGTTTTGAAACTCTATTATCTTCCCTGAATATCTTCCCTTGTCATGCGAATAGCTTGCACGCAAGGAACGTTTGGAATTTTTACGAACATTATTTTTAGTTTTTAATTCTTTTAGGAAATAGACTTGCCTAGATTTAATCTTTACGCCCCAAATATTATTTACATCGGAGTTAATTGCATCATAAATTGTACTCGGATTCAAACAACAGAATGTCAATGACTTTATAAAAGAAAAAGCATATTGTGTATTGGCCTATTGGGTTTACACTTTTATAGGTTCATTTAACTTTAAGTCTTTAACTCTCTCAAGTCTCAACAGACAATCGGACATGCCAAATCCATTGATATGACAAATTGACAACTTCAAAAAACTTTTTTTCGAAGCTAGAAATCATGATTTTTTTTTAAATTTTTCCTGTGATACTTTGTTTTCTGCTCTCTAGACTCTCCCTCGCGGCTCTAGTGCTCCACCCCTATAGAATATAGACCGTACTGGGGTTTGGTGACACTTTTGTGTTGCTTCAGTCACCTGCTCACGGCTCACCCCCTAAAATTTCTGGCACCACCCCAGTAATAAATATGAAAATCCGTCTATGAGTGACAGATTCTCGATTTTCGTAATGGTCTCATGTGAACATACCAAAAATTTTGATTTTCATACCGGTTTAACTTCGTCCAAGTCTCATGTAAACGTTTTGTTGAAAATTTTCAGGTAGTTGTTCACAATTTACGTCACAGCTATCTGTTAATGTCTCTACTTACACTGGCAACGACGGTTGTATAATTTTCAGACACTTTCAAATCTTCAAATATGTTTTAAGGAGACGCACGTTTGCCCATTCGTTTGGTACCTTGGTATTGTCAGATCTTTACAGTCTAATAATCTTCAACTGGTTTCTCTATTTGCACTAGTGAGAAACAAGTCGATTTATTGTGCCATCTATTTAGATCAACGGGCACATAAAACGGCTATACTGTCTATATGCTATACAAAACTGTGTGCAGAAAGCAATACAAACCTCTAACACTATCCCTCGATTCCTACGCTATTGTCATATATAAAAATATTTTAAATTAAACTAACTTTTCTAACACTTTCCATTTCCAGTTTTACGGATTCCATTCTCTTCTCTAGTTCCTTGAGTTCATCTCCGTCCGCAGATTGCGACATTGTTAACAGTTCCGATTGCGTCTTTGCCAAATCAGCTTTTAACTTACTTTTCTCATCAAGTACGCTAGCTGCCTACAAAATCACATCACGAAAATATTATTACGATTATTGCTTACACTGCACGTAAAAAAAGAAGAAAGTCAAGGCGTGCCGAGAATTTCAGAGCATACATGGGGAAAGAAACGATAGATTAAAAAGATTCGGTAGATTAAATGCATTTGCTGTACTTCAAGCTGAACATGAAGTATACAGAAGTGAATTCGGCTAATTTTCCTTTCCCGACTATCGTTATGGTAAAATTTTTAGACAGTTTTTTTAATAATGCGCAAAGGCCGGAGCGATCCATGGTTGAGCCAGTCGGATGTAAAAAACCTGACCGCTCGCCAACCAATCAGATTGCTTTATTTTCAGGGATATCGGACTGTAATATGCATAAAACATGTTAAGTATGCATAAACATATGCATAAAACATGTTAACTAAACGTAAAACACTTACCATTGTCTCACTGATTTTTATTTTTTCTTTCAACCGCCCATTTTCTTCTTGCAGCCGATTTATCTCCTACAAAATAAGCGAATAAATATAGTAAAATCTCATTTCAAGCACCGAATTGCATAGATTTAAATTTAATTAATCATTTAACATAGAATAGCTTAATCAGTTATAATTTAATGGTTGCCCATTCAATATGTCCATCCGGAAGCAGTCATGACCTTATAACAACGTCCATTAATTGTTAAAACGCTGGATGTAAATTGATTGTACATATAGGTCTTATTTATTGACGGGAATCTTAAGTATACAATTTAGGGCACGCGTAGGAGTCTCTTATCATATATTTATGACAAAACACGACTACAACAGATGTCGTCTCATTAGTATTCTTTATATAAAAAATACTAATTAGGATGGACTTTATATAAAGAATACTAACGAAGATGCAGAGTTTCATCAGGTATAAAAACACTTCAAGTGACATAGTACGGTTCACATGACTAGCCAAAAAGCTTATGCATTATTGGTGAGTGTTTTAAGTATTTTACTCTAACTCTAGACGAAAGGTATAGGAGCGTCCTTACAGTAAATGTAAGTGTTAACAATTTCCACTTTTCTTAACAAGGCAATAGACCTTATGCGTAATGACTTCACAAGGCTTGATGCCCGCGAGGAATGCTGGTCTTAGTAGTCATCGCCCACGAAAATTAAACAATTAAAAATGGCCGCTCTCGAAATTTTCCCGGGCGATGACTACTAAGACCATCATTCCTCGCGGGCATCAAGCCTTGTAACGCCATTATGCATAATGTCTATTGCTAAAATCATGCAGTGTCTATATAGTCTAGGACCTGTGACTTTGTATGCGTTTCATTTACCACAGGTAATCTCAACTGTTTTATGGTAAAATGACCATGGCGGTCAACATGGCATATGTGCCAAAACCCGAATCCGGGACGAAAGTCCTGAAAATGACCCCGCTCTGAAACGGCAGTGCCGACATAGCTCTAACTTCCGAAAAGCAAAAGCGACAGCCTTTCTGAAGTGCTTATAGTGTTTAGAAGGGTTGCTTTTAGGGGTGGTTATTGGAAGGAAAAATTTGTGTAAGTATAATATTTTACAAGAAAATGACCGTTCATCACCCCAGGTAAATTGCTAATTATGCATAAAATAACTAATATACATGGCAGAAATTAAATATCCTTATTTCCTAAAAAAAATTTTATCATGGGATGAAAAACTATGCTTAATTTAATATGATTATTGTAGTTTTCATAAGGGTAGTCATTGTTTTCTATAAATATAATATATTTTATTTCACTTACCCCCCACGAAAACACGATTTCAGCCGTATTATGCCGTCTTGTTTGCTTTATATCGCCATGTCTCGCAAATAACATCCACTTGTTGTACTTTTACATAATGGCAAATGGCTAAAGGAGATTTCAACCAAGTTTCGGCAAGTTTTGGAGCAGTGCAGTGTATTTTATCTTCGATATTGTGTCCTTCGATATTTCGTCCATATGCCGCCATTTTAATGGCTCGCCGATTCTCTGCCCGATAAATGCCACTTCTTCGTCTTCATATGTATTTAGATTACAGTATCTAAAGAGTATTTCATTGTAGAATAGTCCTAAAAGAAAAATTGAAAAAATTACTTGCACTTTGAAGGAAAAAACCTCCCACAACAAATTCAGGATAGGAATAAAAACAAATCATTTGAAAGTCACGCGCAATCTTCGCGAAAATTCCTTGACAGGGGGGGGGGCGAATATTTTCACGAAACGTTGTTCGCCACCACCGCAATTCAAGTTTCAACTAAATATATTGTATTTATTGTATTTTATGATTTAAAAATAAAAATTAAAAACATTAAATATTTACGTATTTTTATTATCAATCATAAAAATGCAATAAATATAATATATCCAAATATCCAATTAGGTTGCTGTGGGAACAACGTTTCGTGAAAATATTCGTCCCCCCCTGTCAAGTAGCCACGAGGAATTTTCGCGAAGATTGCGCGTGACTTACAAATGATTTGTTTTTATTCCTATCCTAAATTTGTTGTGGGAGGTTTTTCCTTCAAAGTGCAAGTAATTTTTTCAATTTTTCTTTTAGGACTATTCTACAATGAAGTACTCTTGGATACTGTAATCTAAATACATATGAAGACGAAGATGTGACATTTATCGGGCAGAGAATCGGCGAGCCATTAAAATGGCGGCATATGGACGAAATATCGAAGGACACAATATCGAAGATAAAATACACTGCACTGCTCCAAAACTTGCCGAAACTTGGTTGAAATCTCCTTTAGCCATTTGTCATTATGTAAAAGTATAACAACTGGATGTTATTTGCGAGACACGGCGATATAAAGCGAACAAGACGGCAAAATATGGCTGAAATCGTGTTTTCGTGGGGGGTAAGTGAAATAAAATATATTATATTTATAGAAAACAATGACTATCCTTGTGAAAACTACACTAATTATATTAAATTAAGCATAGTTTTTCATCCCATGATAATTTTTTTTAGGAAATAAGGATATTTAATTTCTGCCATGTATATTAGTTATTTTATGCATAATTAGCAATTTACCTGGGGTGATGAATGGTCATTTTCTTGTAAAATATTATACTTACACAAATTTTTCCTTCCAATAACCACTCCTAAAAGCAACCCTTCTACACACTATAAGCCACTTCAGAAAGGCTGCCGCTTTTGCTTTTCGGAAGCTAGAGCTATTTCGGCACTGCCGTTTCAGGGCGGGGTCATTTTCAGGACTTTCGTCCCGGATTCGGGTTTTGGCACATATGCCATGTTGACCGCCATGGTCATTTTACCATAAAACAGTTGAGATTACCTGTGGTAAATGAAACGCGCATACAAAGTCCTATACAGGTCCTAGACTAATATTATACAGATATCATAGTAAGACATCAAATCTATTAATTGACATTGTATTAATATTTCTATCACCAAATCAATATCGCCTATATTCACATTTTATATCCACAGAAGAGGATATGGTATTAAAATTGGTTTGCATGCATGCATTATAAGGATTTTGAAATATATACTGTATTTCTAATTGAAGAGTTGAAAGACATGCATGTACTAACTTTGGATTCTGTATCAGGGTTTCTCTCTAGTTCGAACAAGGATATTTTAAATACGTAATTCTATATGAGGACAATTTGTAAGGAATTCTAAATCAGAATTCCATACTAAAAACAAAAATGCGTGGGATTTACCGATTGCCTCTTTCTGCTATTATAATGTCTGAAAAAGAGAATGCGAGCGACTTTAATACCGCTTTGTTATTCTATATAAGTGCAAGGATAATTAAATTTAAGACTTTTCCCCCTCTATTTCAACAGTACATTAAAATAAACTTTTCGTGAAAGAAAATGATCGTATACGTCTGCTTAGCTTATCGTTTTCCAAATCGGCCTTTTATTTCAAACCTCATGCACTGTCGCTAAGGCAACTTTGATCATATTATAAGGTGAATTATTTTGGTTCATACCATTGTGAGTTACTCGACACCAGTAAAGCTGAAAAACTGTCATTACAATATTATAGCGAGCTTAAGCAAGTGACGTTTTCGTCAACACGGTCGACGTCAGATTGTCGAGGGAAGACTGGATTTAAAACTACGTTTGTGTCAGTTTGTAGTAATCTTCAACACATGACAAAACGTCAGATACTAAAAGTCTTTTGCTTCCTCACACGTCGAGTGTCACGATGCAAAATGCGGTCAGAATTAGTTATGTCAATTTTCGGCGACGTCCGGTCGACAAACAACGCGTCCCTAGGTTCAGCTCCCTATTATCTAGCGTAAAGCTTTTTCTTTTTTATATATACATTCATTTGATACTCTTCCACGAACTTTGATATCTAAAAATCCCTCCCGTCTTCAACGCTGCGATTTAAAAATGGTACAAATATGACGAGCTTTGTGCGTTCGATTCCCTTAAAATGGCACGTATCACAGAAAAATTCGGCATGGTCACCTTAAAACAAACTACATAGCAAAAAAACACAACAGAAAATCAACAAAATATACCGTATTCAGGAGTTTAACGAGGCCTCGAAGAATTCTGGTTTCAGTTGACGTTTCAAATTTTATTGCAGATTCCATTCTGTGTACGCGTGTTATTTTCGTCTTCGGTGAAAACATTTTTAATGTTTTAGTAGCAAGTTAGACATCGCTGTCGAATATATACGAGATAATAAGGCATAGATACATAATATTTGTTTATATATAGATTATTATGTTAATTGTTCAAATAAAGTAGATCATATCACAAATTATCCAATTACAAAAATATATATACAGAGTATATATCTGTATTTCCATACTAACTCACGAAATTCAATCATTTTGGAATCCTCTGTATATGTTCACTCTCGCGTCGTTTAAGTTAGGCCTACACCGCTTGAACGGATTCTCATGGCAAAATCGGCTTAGCTTTATCATTATTTCTATAATTGTAATTTTCATTAATTTTTATTTAATAATTAGTGTATATTTCCTTACACAACTGAATTTATCTTTCTAGTATTTCAACAGACAATACAGTTTTATAACACTTCAGTGTTTGTCCATGCATGCATATATCAGCCGTGTCTCATGCATGCCTGGACTGATTATTTCTGAGTTCATATGACTGTTTTATGCAATATCCCGTCTCGGTAAACAGAAATTACGAAAAGATGGGCATTGTAATGTTCGTGGTTTTGTATCAATATCAAGCACTTTTAAGTATAACAATAGATATCAAACAACTTGTACAAACAGCATAGTACGTATCCAATTACTTCCCGGTTCCCTAGCCTCGTGCTTCTAAAATACTTAACTAACTTTCTAGTCACGTGTGTGCTAGTGTCAATAATGTCAACATTGCATCCCTCCCTTGATTTAAATATGAACTCTAGTACTAACTATAACAAAATATGCATATAATGTTTAAACTGTATCTTATCTGTTTTAGTCCAGGTCAATCATAAATGTTATTTCCATATCTGTACACCCGCTGTCTTTTTCTTGCCGGATATCTCGGACCATCATCTTGTCTCTGACCATTGTTCTGCCGCGGACAATCCTTCTGTCTCAGTCCATCATACTGTTCATGCTCTTCGTGGACATCTTCATCTGAGGAATAATTTTCTTCATCCATTATCTCTGTTGACTCCAACGATCTGCCATGTCTGGGGTGATACTTTTTAAAGAACGAAATGTTCCGAGTTATATATTTCCCATTCCTAATTGCTGTGATTCTGTTCCCACGGCGATTTGTGACTTCATATGGTATTGGATCGTATTTTGTGGACATTTTATTTGCTTTCAGTTGCCGCACCAAAACTAAATCACTTTTCTTGATGTCAGCACACTTAACTCTTCTTTTGGAATCAGCATATTCTTTTTGGTT
Source organism: Paramuricea clavata (assembly GCA_902702795.2). Classification (NCBI taxonomy): domain Eukaryota; kingdom Metazoa; phylum Cnidaria; class Anthozoa; order Malacalcyonacea; family Plexauridae; genus Paramuricea; species Paramuricea clavata. The sequence continues at coordinate 25,745 of CACRXK020006082.1, forward strand.
CTTTTTCAACCTTTCATCTCTCTCCTTCACCTCTTGATGAAGTGAAGAATCATTTTCGACTGTCACTTGAGGTAATTTTGTTTGAATCTTACGGTTGTATAGCAACTCGGATGGTGACTTGCCAGTGGTGGAATGCGGGGTAGCTCTGTAGTTGAGCAAAAATTTAAACATTTCACGTTTCCAGTCTTTGTTTTCATGATGGGCAGATTTCACAGCCTTTACAAGTGGTTTCATAAAGTTCTCGGCTTGTCCATTTCCTTGGGGCCATAATGGTGAGCTTGGTTTATGTTTAATGCCGAGTTCTTTCAAGTACAGACTAAATTCATGGCTCTGGAATGGTGGACCATTATCACTCTTTAACACCTTTGGAATACCATGTGTGGCAAAAATTCGTTCAAGTTTCAATATTGTTGATTTTGCAGATGTTGAACTTACAATTTCCACCTCTG
>CACRXK020006083.1:0-26189 GCA_902702795.2 Paramuricea clavata
CTGATTTTTAGGAAAAATGTAACTTTGCGTGAATAGTTAAAGGGCTTAAACTAAATCAAATTGTCTGAAATTTTGTACAGTAATTAAAAACCCGACAAATTTTCCATCTATTAACTCAAAATATGATTACAACTTTTAAATTTTGTGCGCGAGCCATTTTTAGTTTGTTGGAAAAGACACACCCCCCTGGTTCACAAAATTTGAGTTCAAGAATTTTTTTTCATTATTCTACATTATAAGTACCCAAAGAAGCTGTATATATAAAAACCGGATACAAATAGGTGTTTTGCGAAATTGAGAGCAATTTTAAATCTGTTCAGTAGCCACTGATCTGTATATTAAACTGATATGTCTATATATACACTGATCTACAAATAGTAAGGGCCTGCGGAGGAGGCAGCACCCTGTATAGCGTCTACACAATCATAGTATATTTTCATTATTCAACATGTAGATTTCAGATTCTCTTAAAACATTTGGTCTGAATGAAAGAGATCCTGCTGTTCTTGTTGTTGCTATAAGTAAAGGCGAAACAAATAAAGTAAGTTTGGAATAGAAATTAACCCTAATCCTAACCATAAACATTGTTAATAATTAGTGCTATTCCAAACTAATAGACCTTACTGATTATTCTCTTTTACCCAATGGCCTCGTTTTCATGTCAAATACTTACTCATGTTTTGTGCTTTATTGAAAATTACTTCGCTATTGAGCCTAAGAACAGCAAGAAACAAATTCGTCCAGGAAAACATGGGAGTATAATCTTTATCTGCCCCTGACATGCTAAAACAAGTTAACATGGAAACAAGGTCACTGGGTAAAAGAGAATAATCGGTAAGGTCTATTGTGTTTTCGTTGTAGATGAAATCTATAATTCCGCTAATCAAAGGAGAACAAGTGTTGTTAACCAAATTACAATCAATTACTGATGAAAATAAAATAAAAAAGGTATGATCAGAATGTTCAACTACAGGCCAGTTCCACTGCACATGTTTTCATTGTCAAAACCCCACAAGACAGCAGTAGTTTAACTCTGTATATAAGAAGATTTTTCCATGTTAGCCTAGACAGATTTTTATCAGTGTACATGGTGGTTACCAAAAAATTGGGCTGAAAACAGGTTCTTATTTTCTTAAGTAACTCATTTTTTGTAGGTGTGGTTTGTATGGATTATGTACAAATTATCTGACAGTCCATAATGCTATGGAAACATTGCTTACAGTTACTAGTCAAGTATAGTTGAGATTGTCATGTAGTATTTTCACTGAAAAAATACAATTTGTTGTTGTGTTCATAGTCTTATAGACATGTTATTTATCTGAATGGCAATTCCAGGGTTCTGGGTCATTTTCATTACTTTGCGAAGAGCTTATATTTTCTTTGATTTATAAATTCTTAGTTTTGACTCTATTTGATAAAACAAGAAACTGCTTTGAAATTCTAACCTTAAAGCAGGTCTGAATATTTTTGTATAGCCTAACCGGTTCTTAAATTCTTGGTTCTTATATGCGGTGTTTTACTGTATATATAAAACATAATTAGTCTCTCATGATCTTAACTATAACCCTGCTAACTTTTGGATCCTGACAAGTCTTAATTGAATACTTTTTGTTAGGATCTTGTCAGGACCTTAGATATAAGCCCTCTAACTTCACGATTGGACGGAATCTTCTTTAGAATTACCCTTTGTTGGGATCTTGTCAGATCCTAAATACTATCTTGTTGTCATTAACCCATTGAGCGCTAGCCAACGGCAGAGCGCTCTCCCATTGACGAGTAAAGTCGTCTGATGTTAGATAGAGTAAAGTAAGATCTTGGTGGGATCTTATCTATTCAATTTTATTCTTGCCAGATTTACAAGATTCCTGAAAGCGAGTTGACATGTGGTTCACTTACTGATGCTGTGGTCACAAGGATAGCAACGAAAGATGCCAATTAGATAAAAAATGTTTACACTTTTTGACATGTAAAGATTAAAAAAAAATGTAAGTCGCAGTATGTCACAAGCAGAACAATAAATCGACCGTTTGCTGAAAAAAAGTGCTCTCCGCTCTATACTAACTTCCACGCATGAAACTAAAGAATCTGACTCTTTTTTAATAAGCAGCAACTAATATTGTACAAACTTCAAGTGTAAAATATCAACCTTACCAAAATCATGTGTGTTGGTGTTTGTTATTACTCGCGTCCAGTCTACCGCAGCGGCATGCAAGAGTCTTAAAATGTTCGTGTTTCTGTATTTTTGGGGGTTTTTCTGGTGTCAAATTGTATCAGCAAAATAATCATAACAAAAACATAATCAGCAAAACGCACGATACAAAATATTTCCACTTATATATAAATAGGGACATTCGAATAATGCTTTTCAGATTTTACTCGGTATTTAATGACCATTGAAATTGAACGTTTTAGGGTGGTGAAAATTAAGTTTCCGAGAAGTTTATGTTCTTTCTGGGAACTTGGGTTTAGGTCTCAAAATTTTGTGCAAAAGATTACAATAAATATTATGGGGAAAATAACAAAAATGTTAAAATTGTTGTATTTAGTAATTTGGATGTTCAATCAGTGCAATTTTCGGAATTCGGAATTAGCTATCAGTATCAAACATAAAAATATGTCTGTGAAACTTTCTGCAAAAATGTAGATCCCAAGAAGTGAATGAATAAAATGGCAAAGGTTTAAACGCGATGAAAAAATTCATGTGCATGTCATTTGCTATAAAGCAAAGAATGAATATCGCATCGGTAAATTAATACACTATAGGCAAGGTACATATTATATATTCCAGTTAGCAACCAGGTTAACCAACATGCAACATTTTTTTCGCCCATTTGTTTTTTTTCTACAAGATTTTACGGTTTAAAATGTACAGGTTTTCTACAAGTGCCACTGCACAAAAAGTTAGCTTTTTTGTTTTTTCACAATGATTTGTGAATCGAGTTGAATTCCGATCACACGTCCTTTGTTTTCGTCGAGTTTCAGCCGGCAGTTCGCCACCCCGGATAAAGGATCCTTCGCACCTTTGCACCCACTGAGGACCACTCTTCGTACTTTGTCTGTCGAATCCTGAACGCAGTAGAAATATTCTCCAGAATTATTATTCGCCGCCATTGGAGCCCGGCTGAGCTTTCTTCGGAATAGGTTGAAGTCTTCAAAACCTATAGAAATTTTGTTGGAGGAAATCAAAGTGGTGGTCAAATTACGTACTGTTCATGCGCCAAACTTGTGTTGATAACGTAGGCGGCTGTGGCTTGAGGAGAGCAGTCTAGGGAGTCTTAAATGCACCATGCAAATTAACTATAGTGTATATTGATTAGATATAGCAACACAACTGAGCTCTGTAACAAGAATATAGTGTATAACTACTTTCATTCTTCAACAATATAACTTCAAGATCACTAAATCAGTTTTACGAAATAGTATATGTCGTTTTCTAAAATAACCAGGCTATAAAGTGGCAGTTGACTGAGAAAACTTTTTACAAAATCCCAATTTCAACTGCAAAGTTGGCCTATCTTTCTTCAGAAATAATTTTGCGAAGTAAATTGTTTAAAGTCTATAAATAATTGTCATTTTCTGTCACATACTAGACATACTAAGTAAACCACAGACACGCGATAGCACAAAAATGACCTGGAGCTGGAAGAGGGCAGAATGCAGTCTTCCAAGACATTTTTGTACAAACTCTCAATCAAAATTTGTTCCGTATCAGGGATGGATTTATGGGGGGGGGGTGTGCACCCCCTAGCCCTGGCCAGAGGGGGGGGTGCTATATACAGTAATTTGAGTAATAACATGATATAATAAGCAAACTGTGAACAACAATTACAATTCAAATACAGTAGTCAAGTATGACTTTGCAGTAGTGAAGCAAGTTGATGGGCGGGCGGCACACATGACCGACACAACTCGTCACCAGAGCTGGCAGAGCACCCCCCCCCCCTTACCAGATCATGCTGGATCCATCCCTGTTCCGTATTATTTTCCATGAAGTTATTTAACTCTTTGTCCAACTAATACTGTCTTTATATTGGTATATTGGTTTTCCCATTCCCTTTTTGTGTCTGTCATTCCCAGTCCCTGTACCGAAATCGCATTTTTCCAGTGCAAATATAGACAAATCCCATCCAATTTTACCCCTTCAGAACCCCTCGATATTTACCTTCCACTTCGTTTTCACTGGATATCTCCCATTCTTGTGGGTTGAACTCGTCTATCACGTCCATCTGAAATATAAAAAAAGAACACACGAATGTCAAAACGGTGAGACTGCATGATGTACAAATGGTCCCCATTTTGACCATTCCCCATCTTCTTCAGTTCAGCCGGAATTCATCAAGTTTCATCGAGCTTGTACATCAGGAGCCTTGACTTGGACCTTGGTCAAAGCGACGCTGCGAGCTGCAAATCTTGCCCAACCCTCATCGACTTTCATGCTTCATGGTTGATATAGGCTCAATTTAAGCCAACAAACCTTTTGGTGTTGATGAGTGTTGCAACAGATGCTCGCGCGTTTGTTTGTCCGTCGACAGTCATCAATTCTCATGAACTTTGAGCTGGTTCAGTCCAGATTCTGATAAGGAATACCAAAGCCCTTGCAGGTCAAATGTGGATGAGAGTCGATGAGAGGTTGCAACTGCTCGCTCCTGTTAAGTGTGACCGCCATTTCTCATCTACTACCGTTGCACAACGTGGAGCTGGTTCAAATTTTGACGAGAGTTGATGAGCGTTCTGGCTATGCGCGTGGTAATAATATCTATTGTCAGCACTCATTAACTCTCGTGCAACTCTTGTTCTCGTTTGACCGGGGCATGAGAGTTGAGAAAATTCTCATGCAAATTCTCGCTTGCCATTTGAGAACTCCATTAATTTAACACTCATTTGATCAGGGCTTGAATATGTACATTGGAATACTAATCGAACTGTCATTGTCAACTTTTTATCTTTGCTTACCTTGCCGTTCTAACGTTTTGTTTTTCCTCCTAAGATGTAAACACTTCCACGCAATTAAATCTCTACCCAATGTTACCATCAAAACATCAGTTTTGCGAATATTAGCGGGTCTTTGCACGCCCCAAATCGCATCAATCAGTAACGAGCGAAAGCGAAGCGGAAAATTGTTTTCGAATTAACTAAAATTGGATTAAAACGGAACTCGGGGGCTTATTTTTAGAAAACGACTATGCGAAACACTCGAAATATGTCGAACACCGTCGCGTCTGTTTTTAGACTGTCATCTTTTCGTACGTAAATACGCAAAGGTCACATACATCCATTGCAAAAAAGTTACAAAATATTCTCAAGAAAAGAAATTTAGTTCAAATCAGTTCATCATGTAGTGCTGTACCAACACTGGACGCACAAGAAATGGCATTAACTGGATGAGTATTCCTTATTTTCAAAACAGCAAATGTATGAACCATGATGGAGTCATTCGTTGAAACAGTTTTAATTTTAGTATATGCGCCTATATATATTGACTTATCTAAATCAGAGATGGTGAATTGATTATATGAATATGAACCAGTTGATCTATATACTGCCAGGCAAATGGCCTTTTAATTTAGGAGAGGGCCGAGAGACGCTTTATGATGGTGATAATAAACATGGGTGTCATGGTAGAAAACAGGTTATTACTTGTTTTAAAACCAGCTCCAAATGTGGAAATAAAACAGACCTATAAGGCTGAGGGCTATATCTTCATATCGAACCTTTTTTGGTTGTTACAAATTATGATGGACCAACCACATGATATAGTGTGCGATAATATGTTAACTTCAGTTTTCAAGGGGTTCGAAATTCCTCAAATGGGCGATAAATAAGTAGCTACAATTGCCATCTGCACTTTTGATGTAAGTAATTTTGAACAGGCATCTTTGCCTTCGCGCTTTGGCTAAAAGCAACCATTCGTCATTTAAGACAATGTGCATGTTTTTATTTATAGTGAATGACAGTTAATTGGTGCTGAACACATACCGTAGTTTAACATTGGCTTCCAAAGTCACAATCTTATTATCCAATTTATCGGTATATTAGTTGCCGACTCTACTATAACACTTCCCAATTCTCTACTATAGGGCAGAGACGAGTTAAATACACTTTTATTCAATAACCAAAATTTAAGACAACAAATTAAGATGCATGTATCGCTGTATTGAAATACTGCATAACTGCAACATAGAAAAGTAGATGTCTTTCTCATGAACGCTTGTATAAACATCACACTAATTGCATAAAATGAGCTTAATTTTTGAATTCAATTTCGGTGCGTTAACGCCGTTGCTTATCTGATTAAAAACACGCTGTTTATTAAATTAAGACGAAACAAAAGCATTAGTTTTCAGGAGAAAAGCGAGCCCCAAGGTATTTCAATCAGATTTTTACCTTTCTAATGCGGAAGAGTATTTAGAATATTTCGGAAAAATGGACAGGCTTATAGCATAAGACGCGGAATGAGGATGGATGAAACGCGGATTGCGGATCGTGGAAACGAGCTGGAGATCGCGGGTTACGAGATGCGGGATTTTATTTTGCGGACTGTTTCCTCTTTTCTGTTTTGTTCTGTAATTTGGGACAACGCTAGAACTCTGTCATCTGGAAAAAATCCCTGCTGTTACAGTATGTGGTTTTTGCGGAATTATGAAAACATTGTCTAGCCAGAACTAAAAGGCAAAACAAAGCTATGCTCACGGATCGATTCAGTCTTTATTGAAACAGCGATAACGATCGAAAAGGTCAGAGTTTAAAGCATCTGGAGAAAAAATTAGTTGACGATTTGCCCTTTTGTTGTGCATTTTAATATTCCACACTGGAGCGCTCAGCAATTACAGTTCTAGGAGCTCATATAGATATACCATTGTGAAAATATCGTTTAATTTAAATAATACAATTTAGGCATCATTGCGTTCGTAGGTTATGATGTTGAAATACATTCTAAGTGCAGTTTTTTATTACGAAATATATCAAAAGATACAAAATAACTTCGTCACCCTCTCACACCAAGTAAATCAATCATCGGTAAGTTTTGCGAACGCGTAAATGATAAAATTAAACTAGAAGTTACTATCGCAAGGAAAGTGCTGCCACCATGCTAAAAACCTCTGCAAAATTAATATCTCGACTTAAAAGTAAAATTTTAATCAAAACTCCTGAAAGTAAAATAAAAAACTCCTGATGTTTATCCTTTTCCTATGATACAATGCGAATGACACTGTATGTATTTAAAATCTATTTTGTTGTTAACAAATTTTGTATTCATTGTAAATGGAAATTTTGGTTCAGCTATATTACATCTACTGTTTAAACTTGCATCTACTGTTTAAATGCCAATATGTTTTTGTAAGTATCAGGTGACATTTCAAAGTTAATTTATATGAAGAATAGTTATAAAAATTATTGCTCTAGTAGTGCTTTAGACCAAATCTGACCAAATCTTGTAAATTTGGACTCTGATGAAAGTTTTTGAAAAAGGTTTACATTTCACAAGCTTTGATCAATTTGTGCTTTGTGATAGTTTGAAGCAAACTTGATATTCAATTTGCTTAGTGCATTCTTCAGCGAATTTACAATAATAAGCCAATAACAGACAAGCAGGTTTTTTTTGCAAGTTTTCTATGGCAAGTTTCATTTTGTTTGCCAATTGTCCGAGTCAAGTTTTCATTTGCTCGTCTGTATCGACCTTGCCTATTTTTACTATGACAAGTACGCTTGTTCAAGGGCTAGTATGTTAGGCTTTTAACAGTGCATTTTTTGTACACTAATGTGCGTGTTTGCAGTTGCATGCAAACGGTCAGCCATCTATTGTTGTAAAAACGATTGTTGTATATTGCTTGCCATTTTAATAGCATTCTTGTTCAGTATTGAAGCTGTCAGCAGCTCTTGTTTGATTGAGGTCAAGTTTATTTTCTTAAGCATGATAAAACATAAAGTAGTGCCGCGTAATATAAATATGCGAGGTTAATTGCTCTCAAATATGATGCGATACAAGCCTCCTCCGCAGGTAACTCGGTGGGCTAAACTCCGAAAGCAGAATTACGCAACACTTATAGAGAAACAACTGGGATTAGTAACAGAGGATCATGAGGGATAACTGTGTCGTGACCAGAATTTACGTATTACTGAAGTAATATCTCGGGTACTGAAATTGAAGCCCAGAAAGCAAGCAATGCCTATACGCGTGACGTGGAATATCTGCTACCTTTGGGCGATCATTATGCATTACATTTTGATTACGGCAATTTTGCATGTGTTATATGTATAGTTTTAATACTTCAGATTTTCTAAGTCCACAATTGGAGATTTTCTAAAAATAAGGTTTCGGCTCGTAATTGTATATCTGATATAACACGGTCAGTCATGATGTATTATTAAAGTAGCGTCTGACTCACGCAAGGAGTTCGCCACATATTTTGCTGTCGTCGCTGCTTGCTTGTCAGGCGACGGAGATATCCGCGTTTTATCCCCATATCCGCTCCGCGTTTTATCCGTATCCGCATCCGCCTTCTGTCCTAACCATTCGCACAACGACTTATGTATCATTCGCCGTAGCGGTTTGAAAAATTTAAATTTCACAAATCTCTACATCCCATTATTTTTGATAACGCATGTCGTTTGCAGTCACGCTATAATTTTAATAAACTAATGAACTCATTCCAAACCAATTAAAACATGGCGCCCCGATCATTCACACCTCGGAATTGCGCGGGATCATTTTACCGAACGCCTTCGGAGTTTAGTCACGGAAACCATTTGTTACGCGAATTTATGCATCAACGAAGCTTTTTGTTGTAATTGCAGCCTCGATTGTATCTAATTGGGTAGCTTTAGGCAGTTTAAGCTTGCCTTTCGAATGACAGAAGCGTAACATAAATTTGAAACGGGTGTTGATGTGACGCAAGCAGATTAATTTACATTCAAAATAATTCTGTCCACCTGTGCGATTCTTATCTCGATAAATTAAATCATTCGAAGATTTTTAATAACCGGAATGTAGTATGCTGCTTTGAATATAAGTCACTCAAACTAATCGCGTTCTTTCTGTCGGAAAGATATATTTTTGCTACGCAAACCTATTTAGGGCACAAAGGAAATTATCCTCCAAAACACAATCGGTTTATAACGAAGTCCGAGAATGAAGATTATTCCTGGCGGCAGAGCAGTTAGTAGCGCTTTGCATGTAACAAAATATCATTAGTTGCGTTATCCATCAGTGTTGGTCACTAACAGGGCCAATGATCTAAAACTACCGGCCGATAAAATTCCAGTGGCTGTTAGAAGTACTCGTGGACAGTTACTCTTTTAGGGGACAGTGTTTAGAACATGTGTCTTTCTTCTCAGCAAACCGAGCTTCTACTACTGCATCATGTTCATGTTCGTTCCAGTTGTATATGAGAGAATAAATAAAATGACAGTTCAAAACTTCAATAGAGGCTATTACAGGATTGGCACGTTCAATATACAGCGCCAATTTTATATATTGGGAAGTAGAGGTCGGTTGTTGGGGTTAGTCTTGCGCGAGGGTCTCCTAATCCAGAACGGAATCTTTGAATACCGATGCCAACAATGATTAATGCTACAACACAACTGTTTCAACATACAGACTTTATTTGACACTAGGGATGGTAGTTGGAGCTGGGAAGTAGGACCAGACCAAGACTGCTAAAAACCTCTTATATGCAGTGAAGGATGCAAATAGGACGTCACAATATTTGAATTACCGAATGTTTGCATCAAATGCTTGCGAAAAGCTTTTGTGTAAACTCAGGGACCGCAAGAGTAACTAAGTGTAGATAAGGTTTTGTAAGATAAACAAAAGCATTTAAAGTCAAACTAAATCACGAGAATAGTTTAGTCCGGTAACAAAATAAAAACGGCCTCGGATCCTGAATTTGCCATTTCCAAACGTTGCTCAAAGGTGCGTATTAAAAGCAATGGAAAATTGACCATATATAATGATAGTATGATACCTTAAGATTCTTCCATAACGTATGCTGTTCCTCAATCTCAGTTGGTATAAAGACAGATTTTTCTAGGTCTATTTAACAATGTTTTGCATATCTAAGACTCGTATATCGAAGCCTTTTGCGTATCGCACAAGAAAATTCGGAACTATGCGCAAATTCGTTCGAATTCATTTGTTTATATGGAAATTCATATAGTCGGCCGCGCGCTCAAATTCGTTCGGTCTGAACGCGCAAAACAAAATATCGTGAGATTTCCCGTGTGACTGTAACGGACGTTATCACGCGAACCTCTTACATCCATATGGCAAAAACCCAACACCGTATATTATTACACAGCATTGAGCTCAGCAGGGATTGAAATTAAAAGAACGAGCCAGGATTGTAACTACGTATTCAATGAATTAGGAAGTAACGCTAAATGAATTCTTGCGTTTGTACAATAAATATAATGTATATTTCACGCTTCCCCTAAGTTGGTTCTAAGATAGAAGATTCGCAGCGTTATTGCGCATAGCCTCAATTTAATTCCCTTGAAAACAGACACAAACGATAAACGTAGTTCTACATAAAATTTAAAAGATGTTAATTAAAGAATAACCGAGTCTAGGCGATTTATGAGCTTGTAGGATGGCACGCTTCAGTAATTGAACAAATGATCTATGGACAACTTAATATCGCGGTCTTTAACCAGCACACAACTATCCTATTATTGTCTTATATTCATGCTAATTACCTCCGGCCAAAATTCTCCTTCCTTTCGAATGGTTTTGATCCGCAAACTTCAGCCTCCCTCGTCCTCACCCGTGCGTGACGCAGCCTCAAAAGTGCTTCTGAAGAAATCACTCAATACAAATAACGCGATAACGCAAACGCGAATGCTTAAATTTCATTTGAGCCGACAGAAAATGATCGAAATTCTCCCAACACGTCATCGTCTCGTTAATTAGACTGACAGATGTAGAATACCATTCGCGCGTATTAGAATTTATAGGAGACTGCAGATGGTTTCGACAGCAAGCTCTGCACAGGCGTCAAGGCACGCTGAACAGGTTAAGTCTTAATTAAAGCAGCCATTTACACGTTGCTCGCAGATTTTGGACGAAACCGTACAAGGTGCATGCATGCGCCGTCCACCCCACCAGCTGTTTATGTAATTTCGCTCACCCCAGGCCTATTAGTCCGCATAAAGGTCCATCCCATCAAAAGACGCATGCGCACATATCCGTGCGGACGCACGAGGTTACCGCAAAAATTCAGACCGTTTTATTAGAAAGTGGTACGCCAGATTTGGTTATATCACTTTTATGTTTTATGAAAATGGTAAAATTTATTGGTAGCTTTAATTACAGTGCGTCTACAGTAAGTGGGGCCGCTTAGAGAACACTAACCAATCACATTGCAGAACAAAAATTGAAAAAATCAACAAACGGCGCATTAGCCAATCAGCATTGGGCCAAAAACAATTTGAACAAATAAACGAATATCAAATGGTAAAAATATACTTGTAAAAGTAAACATTGCAGTTAATGACTTCCTGAATCTTTCTTTTCATTGGACATTTGGACGAGCTTTAGATTTTTCTGCAATGCGATTGGTTAGTGTTCTCTAAGTGACCCCACTTACTGTAGACGCACTGTAAAATAGATGTAATTTTTTAGTAATTCATGTTCAATAAGCCTTTGACTGAGCAATCCTCTTTACAATTATTGTCTTTATTGAAGTTTCGCATGAGAATTCAATGTATTAATCTGCACAAGCATAATTTTGTCACAAAACATTGCAGCGCCACCTTAACGCACGATGTGGCAATTACGCTGTTGCGTGGCAACCACGGCGTCAAAGTTCAACATGGCGTTCATAACAACACAAAGATATAGAACGCCGAACTTCGAATTTCCACGGCTGCTCTCATGTTAACCGACAATGTTGAAATACTGTGAACAGTACAGAAACATGCGTGAATCATTATGCCGTGAACACACGAGAGCTGATTATTGTCGTGGAAATACGGAAGCTGTTTTGCCCCATAGTAATCGCGGATTAAAAATTACCAACCTAACTTGCGACGAATTTCCAGCGGAAAGGGAGACGAAAACTTGCAATTTAGCTAAAGATGGGGTTGTTAAAAGCAAGAGCGAAGAGGGAGAGACTATTGAGAGGCAGCATCGTCGGCCTTCGGTTAAATTCGAGCAGGAATTCACGTTTACTCCGAGGCTTAACGTAGCGAGCGTTCGCATGGCAAAAGACCGCACTGGACGGGCTCGCGAATCTATAGAAAGGCGGGCGAATGCTTTAGTCGCCGAAGTGCAAATGAAATTCACGTTTAAGCCCAAAGTGAGCAGCCGAAGTGAGAAAATCGCACAGGGTTTAAAAACATCATTCCTTGAACGACAACTTATTCATGTCGAAAAACAGAAAAAAATGGTAAGATTTCTCGAGTGTTGTGAAGTGCAAAATATTCGAAAAATTTGGAATTGAATTTCTTTAATTAAAAGCAGAGAACCGGTCAGAGGTTAACGTTGAATGCGTTAAATCACGGTTAAATAAACTTTGCAGGTTATTTTTAAAATCTTGTACATTTTTGTGGCCAAATAACAGGTTTCAAAACAGTAAACACAGCATGTTCCTATTTATAGTGTAAATACATTGATTGGATACCTGAATTTTAATGCGATATACGGAAGCTTTTTCTAATATTATTGCAAATAGCTTGTATTCTATCAAAATGGAATTAGTTTTTTACGGGTACGAGTTTTTGTTATGTACAGATTTACAATTTTTTACAAAGGCTATAATTGGATTTCTGAATTCTAATGCGATAAGGGAACGGTTTTTTAATATTTTATATCATAACATTTTTTTTTATATTACATACATAACCTTAACCTTCATTACGAAATTTTTCTTTCTTTCACAATTCGACTTTCCATTGATGGATTTGTGTACATACTTACAATGATCTCTTCTCTACTCTAGAAATGTGACTTGCAACATCACAACAAACGCGACTATATACATTAAGGTTACAGGACACCCTTTTTGGCGTTTTGCGGAAAATCCCTACTGCGCGCTCAATATCAGTCCGATTTAAATCAAATTTTCACCAAATGTTCGCCAGTGTATGCAAAATATGGTAAAGTTGTAAAATTAACAAACAATAAAATAATATAAGAATTATTCAGGAAAATCGTAAATCGCGGTACCGTTACGCTTTTGAGTTGTGCTCCTGCTGGTTTTAAGTTATATTTATGAAAATATCATTTTTATACAGTAAAATAGTTGTTCTAAAAACTTGTGTTTGGAATTTTTTGTTTATTTCGTCATTCCGCTGATATGGCGATTTTTTTGGCGGCTGCAATATATTTCTGAATTGTTTGAGTGAATTGCTCTTTATTATTAAAATATCCAAAATTAAAAAAAAAGCCGAACACAATTTTGAACTGACGTCTTTAGCTATGTCCTGTGAAAATTTGAGAAAAATTGGTCAAAACCCGCAGGAGCACAACTCAGTCGTTTGAAAATCAGTAATTACCGTAAAATTCTTCGGGAGAAAATTGAATTTGAATATTTACAATTTCAATGTTTTTCTTATTGCAGCGAAATGTATTTTATTAAATAACTCTGCGAGTTTTCAACATTTTCCGTTCAAACTTGGTCAGATAGTAGAACTAGTCTACTGCTTTCATTGAAACCAATAAAAAAATTTTAGGCAAAATTAACCCTCAAAGGTGTTCTGTAACCTTAAACTGACCCTGATGCGCCGTATTTTGTCATTTTACTCTGTCTAATGTCAGATGATTTTACTTGTCAAGGGAGGGTGCTGTCTCTCAAATAGAAATAGCTGAAATCTCAGTGACTATAACAGTCAAATATATCTATCAAGACTATTGTTTCTGATATAATTCCTATTGTAAAAGCTATTTCTCTTAAAAAATTCAATATTTAAAACGAAATTCCTAATTCCGATAACATCCCTTGTCAATCAGCTTATAAGCACAAAGTAGGGAATATGCATGTTGAAATAAGTCTTTTGGCTTTTACATTCATAAGTTGGGTATTAGGTATATGCACAATTAAATCGTTCGGAAACATGATTTTTTATAAAATTGTGCAATAATCAATGTGCAAACCCCTCGTGCAACGTTTCAATCATTACGAATTGCAAAAGAATTGTCAAGGAGACAATTCTGATGCACGTTTGAAGTTTTTTTCGATCTCACAACACTGAACAGGCCTATCGGTAAAACTGAATCCTCTTCGTAGCCAGTTACGCGACAATATACTCGTCTAAAAAGGCAAGTTTTAACACTATAAAACTTTGAAGTTTCTGCAATTACAACAGCGTCATCAAAATTCAAACTGTGACAAAAAGCCTAATTAGCCCATAGATATTATGTCTATATGTTCTCGTAAAATGCAAATCATGCCGAACATTCATATGATAAAATATTAACAAGAACAAAACCCACAATATTCTAATTTGAGGAACCTTAAACTAATTTGCAACATTGTTGCACCTGCTTTCAGAATTGAAATTCATGCATCTTATACGTTGCGTGTAAAATTTTTCAAATTTTTAGTTAGACAATCAGGAATTAATGCCGATATCTCAAGCAAACCAAGGACGACTTGTTCCCGTGATTCGATCTCACAAACAAAAGAGGTCGAATGTGGTATGTATATTGAAGATTATGTGGTAAATAGCAATTCAAGATTATTTGTCAAATAACCGATGTTGACTCAGATTTTTAATATTCTGAGTAAATATAATTGTTTCGTATTAGAATTGGATTCTAATTTTGAGAAGTAAAAGTATAATGATTTTTTGGAAAGTGATGCCCTTGAAAATTATTATTGAGACTTTTGAATACGGAATGAAAGTTATTCTGATAAACGTGTGCATATAGCTCGTTCCATTTTTAATACATCCAGTTTTCAGTTTAGTCATCTCGTTCAATATAACTATAATAGCAGATGGGTTTTTCGGAGATGCAATATTCGAAAGCGAATTTATATACATTTTTTTAAAGAATTTGTGGCTAATGCTTAGCAACTGGACTCCGTAGCTCAATAACCTCAAATGGTTAGTCTTAGTCTTACAGCACTGCACCAGAGTATATATGAAAAAGTATATAAATTTGCGTTCGAATTTTCCATCTACAAAACCCATCTAATATAATAGGTCTGATACACAATTTATTAAAAATTGTACATTTCGAATATATTTTATTCATATTTAGCAGTATAATACGTATCAAAATTGCAGGAGCCCAAAGGACAAGTGCAATTCTTGTGAAATAAGTAATAGTATAGTATAATAGTATATAGTAATAGTATTAATAAGTAATGGAATAGTTTCTCGTGCAATTTCGAAAAACGAGTGTTTTTCGAAATTGCACGAGAAACTATACTATTACTTATTAATAATATACATGAATTATACACATATTATGCAGAAGCAAATTCACGGTCACTTGTAGGCATGAAATGACACATGCTAAATAAAATCGGAGCTCCGGCAGGTGCCACGAGATTTGCCGCCAGTGTTTCGTACTTGAAATGTCAATACTGCTCTCCTTCCTCTACTAAGCTTTCAAACAAACAAAGTTATTTTTTCTCAACCTCGTCTACTTTATGTAGCCTGGTTTTCTCGAAAACGACACTAGATACTATTTCGTAAAACCTATTTAGTTATTTGCCATCTATTTAATCTTGACTGAATCAAAGTAGTGATACATTACAGAGCTTAGTTGTGTTGCAGTTCGGCCTTTTGAATGATGGTTTTTAAGGCGCATTTCAGCCCTGTTAAATGAAAAAAACTAACTAGGAAAATCAATTAAGCATAATTCAAGATCAGCAAACTTAATGTTTTTAACATTTTAAAACCTTTTTATTGTTAAAAACATTGAGTTTACTGAACTTGAATTATGCATAATGGATTTAATTTCTTAGTTAGTTCTTTCAATAAAAGTCTTAAAAGGTTTTAAATGCGCCTTAAAAACCATCATTCAAGAAGGCTGAACTGTGCCTTTAAGACTCCATAGACCACCCCCCCCCCCCGCTCCTCACAGCCGCCTACTTTTAGCAACACAGTCACCTAGGCTCAGAATAATTAATTCCTGTAATAAATAATTGACTTATTCATTTGAATGGCACAACAACTTAAAACACGTTTCAACTTAACTGTCCGAAGTCAAAACTTAAATCTCAATCTTAGGCAATCAGAATCGAGTAATTTTTTCATGAATATTATTAAAATAGGAACAAAGCAGGTCCGAGAGGCTAATCCAAACCGATGGCAAAACAGATGAAATAGAAGAGACTGAATTAACAAGATCAGCCTCAGACTGCCTGGCAACTGGTGATCCTCAAGGAACCAACATGGTACCATCTCACAACAACTCCATGAAAAAACCACCAGTTAATGACTTGACACAAAATTCACCATACCAATCGGTGAACCAAATCAGACTTTCATTACGAAGGCACAAAAGACTGAAAACCCACCCCGGAGCGAACAATGATAAAAACGGACTTCTTCCTGGGGATATAATCAAGCCAAGTAAAGTAGTCATGAAGCCGAAAGAGGGTCATAGAAAAGCTTCGACTGTCTCGGGTGAAGTGAGGAGGGGCTCAAAGTATCACAATATGCCGATGTTTAAAAAGTTACGAGAGACCAAACAGATGGCGGAAAATGCAATGAAGGTTAGTGTTTTAGCAAGAAATGCTTCATGTAGGTAGTTTTACGCCTGTATTCTAAAAGCTCACTCACACTCAATGAGTGGAGGTTGAATCTGCGCTTCCCTTGAGTGTCAATGCTGTTTTTGAATAGCTGGAGGGTGAGTAGTCACATAATAAGGAACGACACTACCCCTCCAGCTATTCAAAAACAGCACTGACACTCAAGGGAAGCTCAGATTGAACCTCCAATGCAATGGGTCTATAGTTTGTACGCATGATCAGAACCAATCGGTTTGTATTGCTGAGAATCAAAGCTCATCAGGAAGGAACTGTATTTCAAGTATTTCAATAGAACGACATGTCTTCAAATGATTTTCGGGCGATTGTGTGTTTTAGAATCATAAAGTGTTTGTCTGCCACGGACCTTATCCAGTAGTTCGTAAGAGTCTCCGGAAGAGAGGTTGGGTTGAGAAACATTTCAAAGGCTGCCCAGCTGTTGTAACCAATAGCAACAAAAAAGCGCAAGAGAAATCAAACTCCAGTGATAATGAAGATGATGATGACGTTGATATTGAGAAGGCTGGTAAGAGGGATAGCAGTGGTAAAGAGGATAGTGATGGTCACGAGAGTACAGATAGTACGGTATGGAGTGCAGGATATGAGGGTGAAGATTGTGAATATAGTTTACTGGTGAGTTTGACAGTTTCCTTGGAAATCCATTGAAAATATTACTTTGCTTACGCGATTTTTTTATTTTCACTGACCGATAACTTTGATCCTAGTTTCAATTTTCCAAATATTTAGAAGCACTATAACATTTTGAGTTATTTGGTCTACATATCTTTCAAAATTACCTCTCAATGGCTATTTTATTAACTTTCAAAAACTAAAAAATCGCGTCGCGTTGTCGAATCGCGTCCGGTGTGTCTGGACCTTAAAGACGGTTTTCCACTAGGCGAATTTTTTCGATCGAACCGAAATTTCTATTGTTCAAATTCAAAAGATTTCTGATTAGTTCCATCTGAGTGCTTGTAAAGGCGGTTTTCCACTAGGCGGAGTTTTTCGACCGAATCGAAATTTCTCTTTGTTTCATGAGCTCTCAAGCAGAACTAATAGACCTTTCCCCTTGTAACCAAAATTTTGATCTAGGCAAGTCTAGACAAATATTTCATCACAGCTTGAAAGAGCATCACAAAATTAGTAATATTCCAAAGTTTCGTTGCGAAATGTTGTAAAATGAGGAAAATAGAGCCTTGCGAAGTTTGCAATTTTCAGTCATTTTGCATTACAAACGGGAAATTGCAGCCCCAACACCCGAATCGGATGTCAATTTCTCGTTTGTAATACAAAATGACTGAAAAATGGCGCAAGGCTATATTATCCGCATTTTACAAGATTTTGCAACAAAACTTTGGAATATTACTAATTTTGTGATGCTCTTTCAAGCTGTGATGAAATTTTTGTCTAGATCGAAATTTTAGTTATAAGGGGAAAGGTCCATTGTAAAAAGACAAAAGAAAATTTCGATTCGGTCGAAAAATTTCGCCTAGTGGAAAACTCCCGTATACACTTGCAATTTGTGCTGCGATTTCCAGTGCGATTTTCTTCTTCTGACGGATGTGATCGAGTGGATGAGTTATGAATGTTGAGATGAAGGTACACATATTGTCATATTCAGAATATTCGTAACTCATCTACTCGTTCACATGCATGAGAAGAAGAAAATCCCACTAGAAATCGCAGCAAAAATTGCAAGTGTAAACAGGCCTTTAGAACCAACTTATGCACGTCGCTGCTTATGCCACAGAATATAGATCATGCAGTAACAGAAGGGCCACTCAGCGGTGCAACGTGTCCGCGTTTTTTTATGCAAAAATATGCAGTTTACTGGCCAGAAGGCGGAGCAGCCAGCCAGTACAGCGTGTTATTGGCTAGAAAATGTCTTTGACTGGCTAGGAAAATGGCGGCCAATATGCGTAATGCAACATGCGCGAGGACAGAAACTTCAAAGCTTCTTCCGACGTAAGTGGCCCTTCTATATGGATCTTTATTCTATGCTTATGCCTTATGTTAGAATACTATGTAGTCCATTGAACAGGTGTACTACCACGTTTGGTACGACTTGTATCACTCAGTCATCTACCAGTTATAAATTGTGTTCTGTGGAGCGAGATACCCGCAAAAAATTTAGAAGAAGATATGGAAACATTTTTACGACAGTATCAAAATGAAGGCGTTCCAAGTTAATTGTAGCGCCTTGAAACATATACCCCTGTCGTGGGATATTGAAGATTCAACTCACTTTAAATATTGACTATTTACACTGTATTGCTTTCTGAGGAAAGTACAAGCGGCGTCATTAACTGGGACAACAGCATGATTTAGTTATGGCAGAATAGCGCCGACAAGGGGAGTAATGATAAGTTGTTTAAACTAGAGCTCCCATAATCACACTTCCCAAGGGCGGATCTTCATATTTTTTAAAGGAAGGGTGGAAAAATTTCTAGTGAGGTGCAAGCGGCACCACTGAGCGAGCTTTGGTAGGGGTTAGGCATTAAGGTTAAAGACCTTCACACAAAATAGGAAGGGTGAAGCGAAATTTTGGTGGGCTTGAACACTTTTTAAGAGGGGTTAGAGAGATTCTAGGAGGGGGGTTAACCCCTCCTAAATCCGCCCATATGATACTAACTCCTGCAATTTTCATTGAAAGATTGTACCACCGAACTGCAATTCAAGACTATATCATTATTGTTACCAGAGAAGTACCAGACGGAAAACAAATTCTAATAATAAATATTAAAGCCCAGCAAAGTGCTTTTAAAAGAGCCATAAACCATTAATTTTAAAAGTTTTAATAAAGATTTAGTAACGTTTCGTCTTGTAATTTAATATAGTCTGAAGATGTCTTAAGTTAAGACGAAACGTTACTACATCTTTATTAAAAATTTTAAGATTAATGGTTTATGGCTCTTTTAAAAGCACTTTGCTGGGCTTTAATATTTATTATATCATTATTAGTAAAATGGTACTTAACCGTTGTTTCCTGCTTCATTTCAGCTTCATCTGTTTCAGTAAATTCATGAATACAATGCTTTAGACTTGTCTAGAATTTCATCTGCAATTAATTCTTTCGTTGTTTAGTCGCGATTCTGTCGCAATGCAACCGCGACGTTTTTCTGGACATGCAAGAGAGATGACATCGACTTCAAATATCTAAGAAAGGTAGAGAAATGATACACTGAATGTTTTAGGAAGGCGAGTGAAGTGAACCAGAGCACTATAGCATGTTTGCTAGGACAAGTTTTCATATGCATGCATGGCAACTTTTATTCTCGTCTATTTCCTCCTGTGTACGTACAGCGAATTTTCTATGACAACTTTTTGGATTTCTGGTAGGCCACAATAAGCAAGTCGACTCGGTGCTCATAGTCATAGACGAGCAGAATTTGTACTTTGCCAGTTCTTTCCATGACTAGCTTTTGAACACTGAAGTGTATATTTAATATTTGTCATAGAATAACTTGCATGGCAAAGCTGAATCGGAATACACGAATGAATAAAACTTTTCACCAGCGAGCTTGCTCGTCTGGCTTATATTTGAAAGATTCATCGTCCGGCAAACTACCGAAATATGTTATACACGTTTAGATATGTATGAATGACGCCAAAGAACTTAAATTATAACTCTTACCTGACAAAATAACGAAGACCAATCTTCCTAGCTCGAGTTAATTAAGTGCCGTGTTTGTCCTCTACAATACACCAGTTCAACACATGAATAATATAGACGTAGTCGGTGACAGTAATACAAACTCATTTCTCCATTGTAGGATCAAATGGCGAACCACTTTTCAAAAGCATATTCCTTTACAACCAAGGTTAGTTTCATAACTTAATAGAGCGGTATATTGGTACCTGGACTTCTATAACGGTGATTAATAGAACGGTCTAAAATGTGCTCGACAGCAATAAATAAATGCAAATATGCAAGTGTTGTGGGTGTGCTAATTTAAGTCGAACGGTGTACACCCATGGGAATAAATGAACAATTAAAGTTCATTAAAGAGGCTGGAGCTAGCAGACAATTAGGGAACTATTGAACTAACACGCATGGCATTATACAGGGTGTCCCAAAAAACCCGAAAACTATTGAAATCACTATTGTTATAATTTGAATGCCCTACCAAAAAGCTGAACGTAATGATGCGTAAAATATACTGTACTGTAGACAAGGTGCATGTATTAAAATTTAGTTAAAAACATCTCCTTGTAAAGTGCACGATTTTCTGCTCTTGGGAATTCAAAACATCTTCTTAAACATAAAGATGCATAAAATTTACTTATGTCAATCATTTATGCACTCGTGGGAACCAACAGAGTGCTAAGGCATTCAAATTCTAACAATTAAATTGTTATTGGTGATTTCAATAGTTTTCGTTTTTTTGGGACACCCTGTACAGTACAATTCATTACAGCTATTTCAATTAAGGTTGTCACAGTCAATTGTACATTCCAAGAGCAACAAGATGGGTATAACAACTTTTAACATTTTTAGCCGTTTCGGTAGCCTATGAACATAGCTCCTTTTTATTTTTGCAATTTCCAGGGGTATACATGATTTTTACTACATTTTGCCTTATAAAATACCTTATTCCCATCATGCTTATGGCGCTTGGATTGTACATTTGACTATTGCTTGCGACCATAGATATCTTATATACACTAGATAGCGCATCTCTTTTAGTAAAATTGAAGCCAAGAATATTCCAGCGGTTACCCCCATTTGAATAGATGGCGGCCATGTTGGTCGTTCCCACTTGCTAATAAACGCTTAAAAACAACAATAACTTTCATTATTTGAATAGTTTAAAAACGTATTTGGAATAGGGTTAACCTAATGTTTAAGTTCCCTGTTTAAGAGATAGAAAACAAACGAATCTTCTCATTTCATGGGAACGACCTGAGACTGCAATCACGGCTTCAATTTTTGAATTGCAGAATAATTAGATGCGCTATCTAGTGTATATAAGATATCTATGCTTGCGACTCTGTGGACAGAAGGAGATTGAGATCAAATAATGAGATTCTAATGAAATTCGTTTGTGTAAATGCCATCATCATAAAAGCCACCTATAGTTATTTGTTGAATTACTAGAAAATCGGATTTTTTTTTATTCGAGAGAAACTTACGTTTTAAATGGTATTTTATTCGACACAGCATGCAGCACATTAAGACGGCGACGTTTTCGAAGCATTTGACGGGTTTCGTCGAATAATTGATAGAAATCGACTTCGAAATTCCGTCAGATAAAACTCAGAAGCATTAATTTACTGTAATAACGAATTAAATTCCACGGAAATTTGACGTCTAAAAACAGGCCAAAGTTTCGGGAAATGACTTTTTTTCTGAGTGATTTTGTAAGCCTGTTTTTCACCAGTAACACAAGCATTATTATTTAAATTTATTTAAAACCGTATGAGGAACACTTGTGTGTTTCTTACAGCTGACTAAATAACTCATTCTGCTTAGGTTGGCCTGTGTACACATCTGAGAAATTTAGCTTGGTTTGAAGACGCAAGTTCTGACGATTTTTTCCCGCGCTGTCACCGCCTTGGGTCTGATGACGAAAAAGATGCTTTTATTGGTGAATTGCAGTATTTTTTTGTTCATATTGAGAGTTTGAGCCATAGAAATAATAGACATAGACATATCTATTATTTCTATGGTTTGATCAAGTCATTTTTTGCCGGTCTGCACATGGCGGTGTATGGCCACCGAGGAAAACTTGACAAGACATGATGTTTGTGATGTTACTCTAATTGCACGTGCATCCACACCGGGCCAGCTGAAAAGTTTGCCTGATGACGGTGGGAATCGAACCCGCGACCTTTGGGATACTAGTCCAATGCTCTACCAACTGAGCTACGAGGTCAAGTTGATATCAACGGAACTAGACTCAGTTCCGAAATATCACCAACTCGAATCGACTTGAACTCGTAGCTCAGTTGGCAGAGCATTGGACTAGTATCCCAAAGGTTGCGGGTTCGATTCCCACAGTGGCCAAGCTAACGTTTCGGCTTGCCCGGTGTGGGCAAGGAAAACTTGGCCATGTGTACTCATGAGAACGAGGCTCTTTTGCCAAGATTGAGCACCTTCGAAGCATGGGAAACCTATGAATTATTTAATAAGTTAATACCTTGCCAACGTAATTTTTTGTTGCAGACGATTACCGCATTACATCAGCTTGCAATTTTTTAAAATTGTTAATCAAGCATTCCAACGACCAAACAACGTCGGGCATTTATTCTACGGTAAAAACAAAATCTTCGATAACGCTCAGGGCGACAGTTCGCTCGAGAACTCAGCGCTCGCCATCTTGTTCTGCGAAGTCTCAGAGGTCGCGATCCAGTTTGACTTCAGGCGAACGGCGGTCTATGATTGGTCAAGTACCGTCACGTGCGATCCTGCTTGCCCTACGGGCGTGCAGGCAATTCATCATGTGTAGGAACAATGAGGACATCGATGGACAATATGAGGTAATGTAGAACACATTTTAGGTGAAAGTGCGGAAATGAACAATCCCATATCAGCGCAACCTCGTTCCCAGGGTCTTTAGGCTTTACCCAACCTCGTTCCCAGGGTCTCTGCCGTTCTAAGAAAGACCCTGGGAACGAGGTTGATATCAGCGCGGTACTGAGTCGGTTGATTCGCGCTCCGGTCTATATTCTCTATTCTCGGTTGTAATATTCCAATCAATCATATTATATTTCTTTATCATCAATCCAATTATATATTCAATTGCATCCTTTCAATTATGTTTCATATATAAGATAGAATTCGTTCCAGCTAATTTCTTTATATATTATGCTTGAAAAGTAATCGAGAAATTATTGGTTTTAGAATGGGATGTTGACAGATGAAGATTGGGACAGTCTTATTGGTTATTACTATCAGATTATACAGTAAGTCTTTATTGGCTGGAATTTTTACCTCACATATACGTTCTGTTAAAAAATGTCTACTTTCCTTAGCAGACTTTCCCGGGTAATGGTGTAGGTGTATCTATGTGAATCTCATTATTAATGAATAATTCATGAGTAAATTAGCCAACCATGTTGCTTTATTTTGCTCACATGATAATTCTGGATACCTGATGAAGCATACACAGCTAAAAACGACCAGGTTGTTGCAATATTGATGAAAACAGGATTGAACAATGTTATGCGGCCCATGCACATTGTTCACAGTTGTCAACAATATTGAACAATATTGTTACACCCGATTCAGGCTCAACAATATTATTCAATATTGTTGACAAGTGTGAACAATGTGGGCCGCACAACATTGTTCAATCCCGTTAAACAGCAGGCTCATAATTTTTACGCGTGTATTGATCCAGTCCTAGATCAAAATCAATTCTGTCCTTTGAATGGATCGAACTTAATTCACCTCACTTTAAATGGTGATTAATTCATACGATATGTCATTTCAAATCTTCCAATTCGAACTGGGCTAGATTTCAAGTCCTCGCATTTTGATTCAGTCAGCTCGGCTTCGCCTCGGACTTGATCAAATTGCGCGGATTTGAAATCTAGTCCAGTCCTCATAGTCGGATTCGAAATATTATATGAAGATCGACTTTAGTCCGCTTTTTTATTTTAGTGACGGCAGCACGATAGAAGGAGGCGAAGAATATGTGGAAAGAAGTGAAGAAATGTTAAAAGAGGTATATATACTCTTTGAATGCATTGAGTTGCGATACTCCATAGTGCGCACTACTTTGTTATTTTGCTAGTGAGAATAGCGCAGTCGGTATAAAGCATTCATCTGAAGATTGAAAGGTTTGATTCCTTGCCGCGTCAGTTCAGCGTACGAGTAGCATGGTTTCAGGTAAAACTGGATTGTTTGGGTTAAAATCACGAACTATTTCATTTTGTTTTCCTCAGATGCGAGAGTTGCTACCGCAATTGGACCTTGACGGGGTTCGCAACGTGTGGATTGTGAAGCCTGGTGCCAAGTCACGTGGTCGTGGTATAATGTGCATGGATAGGCTAGACGATCTTTTGAAACTTGTCAGCAGTACAGTGAAGAAAGAAAACAGATGGATTGTACAGAAATATATAGGTCTGCATTTTCTCTGCAATATACGCTATATAAAATTAGAGTAATATATCTTCAGCTAATGTACATTCTGTAATCACAATGCAACACTAATGGAAGACTTTTGAATGAGGTTTACCGTATTTACTCGTTTAAGCGCCGCAGCACTCGTTCAAATTGAATTTAGTGTCTAAAAGTTCATGTAGCATTAGGGGCAACATAAACTTCTAAGGGGTCATCCATATTTATCAACATTTTCACAAGCGTACAAACCGTACGCTGGGGGTTAATGCTGATGTACGCTTTTCGAAGTGTTGGTTGTGGATTTATCATCATTATTCCTGAGTTTCAACAATTTAAGAGTACCCTCTTGGAGGGGGTTGTTAAAAATGTTGACAATTATGTACCACCCCTAAATAAAAATTGTCTCTTTGGAAGAGGTTCACACTATCATATATTCTTTGATCAAAAGTTTACTTTCATCAAGAAGCTTCGACGGAGTGAACCGTGCAACCCTGGGTGAAATCTAAACTTTAATTCTTATTTTCTTCAGAAAGTCCACTGTTAATTTACAACACAAAGTTTGATATTAGACAGTGGTTTCTTGTCACAGACTGGAATCCGCTTACGCTCTGGTTTTACAAGGTAAAATTTAGCAATATTTCTGCCAACTAATATAGTATGAAGTATCATAATCACCGTTTGAACCAGACATAGTACGACAGTGCGGTGCCCTTGAGCATGCGCAAAACAAGTACAACACAACCGTGAAGACATACTATTAACTAATAAACTCACGCAGCGAATATAAAACGATGCCTAACTTCGTTTGGGCACCAATGACAATTATATTTTTTATCTTTCTTCTTTAGGATTGTTATTTTAGATTTTGTAGTCAAGAATTTACCTTAGATAACTTTGAACCGTAAGTACGATTTTGTTCACTGTATCTTTATTCTCATTAATTAGGAAACATTTACGCTTTCTGGCATTGTAGACCGGGCTGTGGTGGACTTTAGTACCACCTGAAACCGGAGAAATCGGGATGGGTATTTTCAAGTAGGTACAGACCTGGGTGTTTCGAAACGCGATGGTAAACGGGGGGAGTCGGGTGCGTTTAGCCGCAGGGGGGGGGGGGTTATAGTGAAGTGATGTAATATACCTGCAATTGTTTGTATTTAGACACATACATCTTTGTACATCTCATTATGAGTTATTACGATATATATGTATTCTTGTAAACCATTAACAAAAAAATACGAACAAAACTGTTTATTCAGCTCTCAAAGTCACTTTCATCCTCACTCTCGAAATCTCTATCAAATATTTCATCGTTGTCCAGTTCATCATGTTCAGGATTGAGTAGAAGTTCTTCTACATCATCGGGAAATTCTCTTACCAGCCATTTGATTTCACCGGTCGATTTCCATCCATGATGTGAGATT